>WEIS01053737.1:433-24404 GCA_013389965.1 Todus mexicanus
CGAAAGTTTCTGGAAAAGACCTAAAAGTGAAACTCTGATTTTGATGAACTTTGCTTTTCAGCAGCTGTGCCTGGGCAGTCCTTGCCTACTGCTGCCTCCTCAATGCTGACATCCTTAGTTATACTTGTACTGTGTTGTACCACACAAGATGCTGCATGTTGTGCTGTGTGAGAGCTGGTGTTTGTGCAAGGACCACTTAAACTAGCAAAATAAAAGGGAGGAAAAGAGGATATTTCCTACAATGAAATTCCTGCCAAAAAAAATACACAACAAACTGTCAGACATGTATGTCTGGTAGCACTATTTCTTGGCATATTTGTGTTAAACCTCATGTCTTCATAAATACTATAGCATGGATCTGAACTGCAGGTCATTTTTATTCTTATCTTTAAGTCCATTCCGTCAATATGTTAATAAAAGAAAAAAATCTGTCTGTTTACAGCCCACTATGTTTTCATCAGAGAAATAATTTAAAATTAAGAATAAATCTGAGCACCGAAGAATGTGCTCCCCTAGACAGCCTCTGTTCCAGTCTCCTCAGTCAATTCTTCCTGGAAAGTGGGCTAGGGTGTCCTCGTGCTTCCGTATGTGAGAAGTCAGAAGAGTGATTCCAGGTTGATGCCAGCACATAAGTGAGGAGGAAACAGAACCAAAATTCACTCTTTAAAGTCCAGAGGTCTTGACTTAATTTCCCTTTGCTTTTTAGCTTTGCACAGCATTTACATGATTTTTTAATATAGATATAAGAATGTGAAGCAAAATAAAGCTCTATTTGAAAATCTGTTTTTACACGGAAGTCTGGCATACAGAAGTTCTTTTCTTTGACAGGACTCTACTTCTGTGAGGCTTCCCACATGCAATATTTAAGAGATTAAGCAATACAAAGTGCCAAGTCATCAGCATTTCCTTTCTGGACTCATGGCTGCTACAGCCTTGATGAAGTTTGATGTTTTCCAAGTAGGAGCAGAAGTTTCTTTGTGGATATTTACCCAGGCTATTCACAGAGCAATTGCTTAGAGCTGTGCAGCTCAGTCCCTGTGAACGATCTCTGGTTTGCCAAAAGATTTTGCTTACAGAAGAGGTTCTGGTAGAAAGAGATTCTCTGAGCATAGTTTGTATCAGTACATTAACAAACCAGTATCTCTGATATTCGTATGTCACGAAGAAGATATGTTAGAAGATAAGCTTTTTGTGTAAGTTAAATATCACAAAACCAAGGCATGAAGAATAGTTGGGAAATGAGGGAATAGCACACCCCCAAAATGGGGCTTCATTTCTCAAACAGAAAAATTGAGCCCATGAGAACTTGCCATTTCCCCCCAGCCCCACAGAAGATTGTATTGCTGAGAACAAGACTCACTTCTTTGGAATTTCTGCTCAGTGTTTCAAATCAAAACTGTTTGTTAAAAAATGAAGCAAACGTACAATGTGGAGCAACTCATCGACTGGGGACAGTTCTGACAATGATGCTCAAGACTGTGCATTAAGGCATCAGTAACATCTTCCAGTCTTGCTGGCAGGAGAAGGAAGAGAGCACTATTTCTCATTTGTTTATGCGAGTTTTGGCTGTTTTGAGTTATTGATATGTCCCTTGAAACTGTCTCTGATCATTTCCCATTGAGCACAGAGGCATGTGGTGGTAAGCAGAGACCTGGCCTAGCTGCTGGACTTTCTCCTGCTGAACTAGGCATCCGAGCTGTTCATAGCAGCAACAGATGTTTCTGCTTTTTAAGGTCTGTGGGAACCTCACTTAACATTTTTTTCCCCTTCTTCCTTGTAGTAACAAATGCCAATATAGTTGAGATCCAAAAAGCTTGACCTCAGCTTTATGTTATTATTGGAAGGTATTGCGACTGGATATCCTATTGTCCATTCTCAAGTAATAAGGCGATAGCTATTAATGCTGTATTTGCTTTTTCATGAATAGTTTCTATGTGTTTGTTATTCAGCTACTTCCTGGCAATAAATAGGGGAACACATAATCACTGTTGCCTTCAGTGCAAGGGGGTTTCATCTCGTTTCAAAACCATTAGACAAGCTTAGAAATAAGCTCACTAGCAACTAACACAACACATTCCCTTTGTCTTGTTCATGCCATAAGTAGTGACCTGGTACATTGTATTAAAGGGATCCATTTCAATGCTATTTGTAAGTTATGACTCTGCCCCGGGTGCCCAAAGGTAGATGTCTCAAACCTGAGACTTTGAGAATGAGTGCATATATTTGAATTACTACTACCTTTTAATCTTTTTTTTTTCTTTTCTTTTCTTTTCTTACTTTTCCTCCCTTGTTTGGTTTGGTTAGGATTTAAATCTGAATCTGGTTTTATTCCCTGCATGTCAATACTATTTGCTTTTGCCAAAGAGACCCTTGCTAGGCAGGGGATTTACTTACAAAAGATGGACTATATGCCATATTTCCACAGGTAGTTTCTGAGTGTGAACTAACACCTTTGATTTGCAGCAGAAAGTCCTTAGAAGCATACTTGGCAGTGCTTGATCAGGGATGATGCCAAATTCAAGCATCCCTTGGCCTCCCTACCCAAGTTCCAACAGTTTCAAGATGTCAAGGCACTGTTGCAGGTCTCAGCGCTGGCTTTTCCCTGAAGGAGACCTGGACTTCATTGAGTGTCTGGAGGGGAGCCGCAGGGCAAAGCTGTGGCTGGGCAGGATATGAAACGCGTCTCTACTTTTGCAGCACAGGCTCTGGCTTCCCTCCTGCTCTGCAATCACCATCAGCAGCTCAGAAAATGAGCCAACTGGCTGTGTTTTGTGCGCAGATTCGGGAAGTGGGAATGACATGCCAGGACTGTGTTGGACACATGCAACTCCTGGAGGGCAGGAGTGAGGAGGAGGAGGGTGTTTGGGGCAGGCAGTATGTCTGTTATGGTGCCCAGCAAAGGAAAACTGATTGCTTCTCCCACAAGCAGTTTTACCACTTCTCTTGTTTGAGCAACTGTTGTCACAAGCCCAAATGTAAATGTGGCTCCTAGTGGTGGCCTTACAAGAAGACTGTGTAGACAGAGTGAGTTCACCATCAATGCACATAATACAATAATGGTTTCAGGTTATATGGTCTGTGGGCAGAGTGGCCAACTGCCTAGTAGGTTATACTTCAATCTCGAAATGTTTTCCTGTTAGGGTGGAAAAGAAAAGGTGGTTCTTTGTTTCTATGCACTGGACTCTCAGCTGAAATATCAGCTGAATCAGATATTTCAGGAGGCCACTAAGGAAACGTATACTCTTGTTGTGATGCCACCCAGGGCTGGTGCAGGGGCTAAGGTCTGCCAGCCCCACCTGTAAAATGCAGTGCTGGAAGGAGAGAAGGGGACCATTGCCGTATCATGGGAAATACAAACCCCTCCAGCTTCCTGCTACTGCTGTTTTGTCTGGAGATGGCTTAAGACTGAAAAATGAGGCTGACCTGGCAGTGTTTGCCTTACTGAGTTCTCCATGTGCTGGCCTGGTAGCGTGCAATACCACTATATGCCTGCGTTACAGTACCCACAGGACAGCTGATGAGACTGGATTTCAACCGTATGATTCATCAGTAGCAGGGCATACAACCCTTCTCTGTCCTAGCTATGTTGCGTGTGTAGCATAAAGTTGCCTGCTGAGGCAATGCCCCTTGACCTGCTTTGGTGCTAATCCCCCTGCAGGATAGTCCTCAGCATGGAGCTGCCAGCTGGGATGCTACAAGCATCTCTCAGGGGGCCTCCAGCAGTCAGATTGTCTCTCCTCCTACATGGCATTAACCACTTCAGCTCTTCTTGCAAGAGAGAGGACTCTCTGCTTTTTACAACTCAGAAACAATGTCATAAAATTGCATTGAATTTCAAAGGTTTGACAGGATTCAGAAACTTCCTGTCATCAGCTGTTCCTCCCAAACATCACCTTTAATTTTTTTTTTTCTTTTTAAATTGCTTAATTCCTGAACCTTGTCCTGTGTCTCTGCTGGAGTCTCTGCTCAAGTCCCTACTTTCTCTCTTAGCCCCTAGAAGTTTTCACCCCTTCCAAGATCAATTCATGAAGTTAAGTTTAAGATCTCACTCAGCTGAAAGTATGAAAGGATCAAAGCTTAAGCAGTCCCTTTGGTTTGTCTCTGTGAAATCTGTCTTTCAGTGCATCTGCCTCTAAAAGACAGCTCAAGACCTTGCATCTCATGACTCTTGTCATGTAGCCTTTGCTCAGAGATACTGTAAACAGATTTGTTGTTCAAAAGTGGCAAATAAATGTTGAATGAAAGGAGATGGTAATAAAGACCCAACTGAGAGGCATGAATATAGCACTGTACGTAAGGGTTATGGTATGATGCAGAGTGGATGGGTGTTCCAATGCCTTACTAAAGTAACAGTAAGGGAGAACATCATTAAATGCCTCTTGTGTGATATACAATAGACAACCTTGTAATAATGTAGATTCTAATGTATAGGACATGTTGTCTGATGAGGTATTCCATTGCTGTACTCTCAAATGCAACGTCTCCCTACAGTCTTATAGTAATTAAAGATTTAATAAATAAGCCGTACAAACCTTGTCACTTAGCATGTCTATGCAATGTTCACACTGATTTATTTTATATGTAATACGTATGTGTGTGAGAGAGCATGGCCTATCTTTTATTCGCCTGGGGAAGAACTGAAAGGGACACTTTGTACTGGAAATTTTGCCATCACATAGTGACAGTGAAGACCTTGAATCAAGTGCTGTTGCTAATGGCTGATCGTATAGATAGAACACCAGTGTGTCAGTTGACTTACGGAGGTATTGCAGTCTGCCTTCAGAATAATACAAGTAGAGACATGAGAAACAATAGGTACTCCTGTAAGTAGGCTTTAGAAGTGAATAGCTGCTCAGTCTGAAGCTGGGATACGGGACAGGGAAAGCATTTTTAATAAAAGCAAGGATGAGTTTTCTTTCTTTGGCTCAGTGAATTTCAGTAGCTCCTGTTTCAGTATTGATACTTCAAATACACATATTCACATCTGTACATATGAAGTGTTTCAGCTTGAAGTTAAGGATCATTTCAGATTAATTAAAACTACAGGTTTTCAATGACCAAACAGCTCATCAAGGAAATGTGTCCTGTAGAAAAGTTACAGAAAGACCTCTGTCCTCCAAAAGATCCTTTCCTCTCTCCCCTGTCCTTTCCCTCTCTGTCACTTCACTAGTTTTGCAATTGACCACGGTGTCGATGGCGCCAGAAATAGACCAAGGACCTCTTTGTTATAGATGCTTGGCACCCTAAATCCTCTCAAATCCACTTCTAGCTGTGAACTTTTATAGCCTGTCAGGATGAGAATGTTTGTACTGTGATTAGTAACTCCTCATAGTATTTTTATGAATATAAAATGTCATGAAAGCCACTGTACATTTTGCAAGGATAGGTTAAGAAGGCAGACTGCTTAACTTGTGGTGACCTCCCACAGAATTAAGATAGCACAGCACTTTGTGGTATATATCTACTGGTCAAATATTTCTTCTTTGCAAAGCAATAAACATCAGTGTAATTTACATTAAAGTAGCTGGTGATGAAATGTGCCCGAGACACAGATGTATCTGATGCAATGATCCTATTGGTTCCCATGGGAGCAGTGTAGTGCTGCTGTCTGCACAGAGACTGGATCCAGCTCCAGCTGCACAGCAATACCTGCATCCCCCTTGATTGCCTCCTCATTCTGTGCTTGTAAAACCTTTCATGCAATGGGTATCCTAGCCTGTAACTGGTACTCAAAAACTCTGTGGCAATACCAATAAATATCTCTGACAGCAGAGCTATTTTAGATTTGCTTGGCTTAACTGTGGATTGTTGTTTGTTTTTGTTTTTAAGCTTGAATCTTTTGTACATTCCATTTGGAGAGTGAAGGACACTCAGTTCTTATGATAGCAGAGTAAACCTGCTGCTCTGATGAAATATTTAGTTTCTTTATTTGTGTGGTTTATTTTTATTTTTTTCATTCACATTCTATTTCCAGTTATCTGGACAAATGAAAACTATACTTCAAAGTAAATGTTTGTGAAGTTCATAATTAAACTGTCAACACATGATGAAATATATGTATTTACAGCACTTGCTGGAAATCATTTAGGATGTACTGCCACCTAATGGCTTTACTGACGATAGAGGAAACAGAAGAGTAAGCGTGGCTCAGATTCGGAAAGAAAAATGAGAAGGTTTTGAGTTACAATATGGAAAAGTGTATTTAAAGTACATTGCTGAAGAGAATATGTGTCGACTTGGCTTCTTTTCGACTGACGTGCTGCAGTCTTCTGCATGCCTGCTCTGGTCTGCTATAGGAATCTGTAAGTACAGGGACACATTTGTACTTTACTGACATGTAACTTGAAAAATTCTTGAGCCTGTGTCATTAAATGTAATAGTACTTTTTAAAACAGAAGTTCAACAACATTTTTGAATTCCTGCTTTAGAGAGGTCTCTCTCTGGCTGTGGCTTGACCTCTTTTATTGGTTTAGAGTGTACATGAGTGCAGCCTGTGCCACTCTGAAAAAGAGTTTTTCACGACCATCTATGACCTCCTCTGCTGAGAACCCCCTCCAAAACAGCCCTCCTGATGCATTTTGCCTTGATTTCTTCTAAGTATGGAAGCAATATCCACTCAAAGCAAGGCTTTAAATACTTCTACTAGGCAAACAGATTTCTTTTCACTGCTAGTGATTTAACCTGTATGCAGCTCCCCCCAGCCTCCTTCTGCTCAGTGCTTGTCCCTGCGTGAGGGAACCAAACCATGCTCTGGATTCTGCTTTGTTGGTGCTGCACCATCCCAGGAGCATCCAAGGGACACAGGGACCCTCACGTGTGGGGTTGGCAGTGCGCAACAGGAGATCTTGGAGTAGAAGCAGCCCTGTGGCTGAAGTGGTGCTCCAGAGTGGTTTTCCTACAACTCTCCACCACCCCAGAAATAGCCCAATTTTGAAATTGCCCTTTGAAGCATCACTCGACATCCCTGCCTGTGTAGTACTATGTGCACGGCACAGTGTAACTGTCCAAGCAGTGTTGCAAACAGTTTCTTAATCGCGTTGCATTCCTCTTGATGACCCCAGGAGGAGTGGGAAATGTTAACTTCTTCTTGTTGCATATTATTAGTGACAGTCTCTCATGCCTGTCTGATATCCAGAATGCATAAATTGAAGCTGCTTTTAAGAAACAGTGTATACCTTATCTATTACAGTTCACATCTTAAGCTTAACTGAAGTGGGGCTGGGGGTAGGAAGGGTATGATTGCATAAAAATGCAATAGTTACAGAAATAGCCATGTTTCAAGTGGCCTAACTGGGTAAAAGTTCTAGCTAAGATATCAAATTACTTAATTCCCTTAAGATTTGCAGAGTTAAATTTGCATTCAAATTCTATGACAAAAACTGTGAATACATTAATTCAATTTTTTGTTTTGTTTTTTTCAGAAGACCCCACAACGTTGTGCTTCAGTTACCTGTGATTCTATGACGGCTTCTGAGTGCAAATCAGTTGAATTAAATGACTGAAACTCTCATATGTGTACAAAGCTCATTCTGCTGGTGTCTGATAGAGTGCATCCCTAGTTAATGCTATAGATCTCTAATTGATCAGTGCTATGGACTTATTCCTCTGGGGAAATGAAAACCCACGCAGTCTTCAAAGAAGTAACTGCTGGCAGTAGAAAAGTCACTCTGGAAATATGCACAAGGAAGTTATATATAGTAAAGAAAACTGTTCTCTGCCCTGTGTGCAGGGAAAGCGCGTACAAAAGGGTTGTGCTTCAAAAGGAAGTTTTTCTTCTTTGTGGTAAGAGCACCAGTGAACAAGAAGCACAGGCTGGAGTTCGTCAAGATGTATAAGTTTTCCAGTAAAGAGCGAGCTGTGGCTGCTCAGGTGTGACCTCTTCCTACCAGCCTACTTGCCTGAATCCTAGGCTGAACCCTAGGACAAGAGGCTTCTGGTGCATTGCACATACATTTTTCTTCCCAGCTTCTTAAAGATTGTGTTCGAGTAATCCTGGCCGGGGATCATCCCTGGTCCTAATTGATTTGCACCCAAGGTCACTTTGGCTTAGGTCCTGCATACCCAACGATCACAATGTTGTTCTAAGAGTGATTTATCCTCCTACACCCAAATGAGCTCTCTATGTCCATGTCAGATGAAGTGTGCACAACTGGGAAATTCAATTTTTCACTCAGGCGCTGAAATTCCACCAGGGACAAAGTTCTGTTAAATATCATCTAACTTTGATCACTTAGAATGAAACATCAGTTGCCAACAGGAGGTCAAAGGAAGCAATTTAAACTTGTAAAGGAAGCTATCAGTTAGGGTTTAATGCGTTTGGCCCAAGCTGAACTTTAAGACAGGATCTTAAGTTGCCCTTAGGTTGGTCTTCGTCTGAGCTGACTCCCTTTTTATAGCCCAAATTTCCCCCTTTTTTAAAATTCCTGAGCTGACTCTTGCAAGCACAGTGCTGCAGTTCAAATACAGTAAACGATCTAGTAATTAGTATTTTTACATCTTTCAAAAAATGCTTATACAGTGTAACAGCAACTAGTGAGATGGTGGAAGCAAGTTCAGGAGGAAGTGCAAGGCTTTGTGTAAGAAGATTTTTCCAGCACAGAAGAAACAGGGAAAGCTCGGAGAAGTGGATTTTCTGTTTCCATTACAGAGATAGGCTGCAGGGGTGATTTTGGAAGTCCTCAAAAAAAAAAAAAAAAAGTTAGGTCATCTAGTAAAATCTGCCCTTTTCACAACTTAGCTAGTTTTACCATTGATTGATTTGAACCCAAACTGAATTTAATGGAATAGAATTAGCAACTATGTTTTCCTACCTGGGAATGCTGTTTCTCCCTTCGTGTATTTTGCCTTGTTCTTCGTACCCAGCTGTGCCTTTCCTGAGGCAATGGAAAAGCCACTCCTGCAATCAGGCTTGCTCCCATTCACCTAAAGCCACTTCCTTACTCGAGAGACAACTTATGAGTCACTGAAGACAGCAGCCCTTTCTGGAGAAAGGAGACATTAAAAAAAACCACAGGGAAATCTCCTTTTAGCAAAAGTCATCAAAACTTCTGCTTACAACCTAGTATGCTCAGTCATCAACAGCCTCTCCTGGGCTGACACGCAGCTGCTGGCTCTTACCACATCCTATATGCTTGCTTCCCACCCACGCAGAAGTGTCAGCAACAGTACAGGTCCTTGCTACAGGCCCTTGCTACAGGCCCTTACAATACTGATGTTCTGAGATGATGAATTAATTGTGACTTCTTCACTAGGTCAGTGTCCCAAGCACAGACCACAGCAGTTCTTGGCATGGAGAGCACCTTTTCCTCAGATATCTGGGCTAAAGCAAAGCTCACATCAGTTTAACCTCTGTGTCCCTTTTAGAAGGAAATTTGTTCATCCAGCCCATCTGTTTGCTTTATCTTGACTATGTTCTCCACATTAGCTGAACTACCAGTGCACTGTGTCTTGTGCTTGGAGTACCTGTAACAGGGTCTTCATCTTCGTCTTTCCTTTCTATCCCCTCCCTTCCCATTGTATTTACATATGGGAATGCTATTTGAACGCTGTGAAAATCCACATGTGATGAAATTAAGTCATTGACTTTTTCTCAGCTGTTTTTTTCTGGCAGCTGGTCCTGCACGGTGGTGTGCTAATGGGCCAAGTCAATAAAAATGCATGAATGTGAGAAAAAGATGAGGAGACCTCCTGCAAAACCTGGAATGACTCTGGGTATAAGAGAGGCACTGTGAGAAAGACCTTGCAGTTTTGTCACTGGAGCCTTTCTGAAGCAGAGCCAACCACATTTCACAGCCAGAAACCAAGCTGGGTCAGAAAGTTGGCAGAGCTTTTGGTTCAGTTTTGGTCTTTGAAGCAGAGAGGCTGTGAATGCTGCTGAAAGTAGAGCTCTCCTTCCCAGTACAGCAGCTTGAGGGTTGCAGTGGTTTATGCTGATGGGCGAGGGAGTGAAAAGCGATGTGCATGCAAAGCTGGGCTGCTGGGATGTACTCATTTGGACTGCACAGTGAGGGGGAAGGAGGTTGTTCCCTTCTCTGCTTCCCAGACACAAGAAACCACTTGAACAGAGGGGGAGATGCTGTAGAGGAGATGTTTTCCTATCTGGTGGTTTCTTTGTCACGGAGCTGCAAAGAGGCATCATTTACTGGCCTGAGCAGATGCTTACATCCCTTAGGGCTCCACATATACATAATGGCAGACCCTCAGACCACTGCTGAAGGAACAAAGGGAGGGATGACATTGCCATAGAGATTTTCATACAAGGAGTCCCACAGGAGTGGGCAGGGTGCAGGGAGGATGTGCTTAAAGAAGTCACAGTTGTTTAACTTTGGCATTTTCATAGGATTGTGGAGGGAAAAAAAATCATCCATGTTGTATTCAGTCCTAATTCATTCATTTTGTCTCTGTTTCCAGTGTTTATATTTGCTGGGGTGACAGAAAAGGCTTTGAATACGTATATATTTCCCTCTGTTTCCATTTCTTTTTGTCCTCACAGATGCTGGAATGCAGTGAGCCATTTTCCACTGCCACTGTGCTCAGTTGAGTCTGTTTGTTTCATTGTCACATAAAAATTTTGTCATGCACAGGTTTATTGCATCTCCTCTTCTCTGCTGTGGCTATACTCTCTGTAGCTCAGTCAGATATTCACATCCAGGGCATTTGCATGGATCCAAATATTTTGAGTAAGGAAGTTTTGGGTTACATGTTCTTGTAATTCACTCACTATTCAACACTGGAAAACGTTGCTGCAATGTCGGCCTGGTTGTGTGCTTTGTAAATCAGTCTTCCCACAAGGGTAGGTTGTTATATAAACTTTATAATATCATAGAGTTCAACCTGTAGATTGGAAATCCTCCCTTTTGTCTTACTCCTCCTTTCAGCCTTGAGTGTTGAGGGTCTCATTGGTGTGATGTCCCCAGCCCACAGACACAGGAGCAGCCGGCTGGTACTACTGGAAATGATCATTTCGTGGTTTTCCCTTGTGCTGCTCACTTGTGGCTTAGTTCAAAGTCTTCATTTTTTCAGAGTAACAAAATTCTGTAGTGTCTTTCTCCCATTAATAAAATTGCTGCTGAACATCTCCTACTTGTTTCTTTTTGCCATATTTTGGCTTTGTTCAGCTTTAATGCTTTTCTTTTAGCACAGAAATATTGAGGGAGAAAAGTGGCATTGAACCAGGTTGAGTTTATTCATACTTATGTGTTATTGCTCTTACTGTGTTAATAACGGCTGCTTTGTATGAGATATGATGTAGTTCTGAGACATCCACACAACCAACTAACTACCTTTTGGTCCACACGTCACCTCAAACCTGCCACTAAGTGCTGCTTTGCAATCTGTGTGTGCAGGCATGAATGAGTTTGGGCTCTGACCACAACATCCTCCGAGTACTGTAGATCTGGCCCTCAAAACTGAATTGCTTAAAATATGTTAGAGGACAACTTGTCTCTGTGCTCTGCAGCACCAAGGCTTTCTGGTTTGGTCTGTGTTTTGCTGTTTGCCTTAGCATGGTGTTGCTCAGCAAGACTGACAACCTGTCTTTTCTGTATACACATGAGAAATCCCACCTATCTCAAAACCGTTGTGGTGGGGCTTCATCAGCGTGGCTCTTACTCATGTTATGGCATGGCTCTTATTCATGTTATGCATATTCAATGTTCATGTTCCCCAATGGCTGCAGATAATTTGGACAACAAGCTGGAAAAAGGAGAAGCATGTGTGTGCCAGCCACAAACAAGGTAACTACAGCTGAAGGCATAAAGGTCTGTGAATTCTTTTAACTTAGTCCTCTCCTGGGAATTACAAAGCAGTGGAAATACCTTTCCAATTGTGGGTTTTCATTAGAGTAACAGGCAGCCGTGGCTGCTCCCAACATACTCTTTTAACCCTTTAAAATAGCTCACAGATTTGACAGTCTGTGGCACACATCCAGTTAGAAGTGAACTTCATTCTCCTTTGGTAGAAGTCTGAGCAGAAGCTTTGCCATTGATTTCCATAACAGCAGAAACCAGCCCTGAAATTTGTCATCTTGTTAGCAACATACATCTCACACTGCACTTCTCACTAGAAACGATCAAGAAATCTCTCCATTGCAAACAAAAGTGGCCCAAAGTGGGACCACAAGATCTGAGCACTGGTGTGAAGATCACAGCTTGCCAGCTACACATATAACCATCCGTAGAGCAGAGAGTGACACATTTCTCATGAAAATCCTGGATTGGAATGATCTAGAACACAGAGAGCAGTGAGGGGCCAGGAGGATAGATAGGAATATATATATATATGCATAATTCATCACCAGAGTGCCTGTGTTGGAAGTAAAAGGATTTCATGTCAAGAAAGGCATGCTTGCTACTCTGTGTTTCAGTTGTGAAGGGCTAACCTGAGCTTTGGCAGCATCTAGATTTTAGATATACCATGGGCTTTGTCAGTACAAGCTAGGGTGGCACAACACGTGCTGAATGCCTGGATTATTTTACAGAGACTGGTAAAGACTACAGTAAATCAGGAGCAAATGGAGAATAAACATGTATGAACTAGTTTAACAGTTTGTTGCACTATTAATGATTACCCAGCCTTCGTTACAGAGCAGCATGAGTAGCACAGCTAGTGTATCTAACCATTAGCTAACAAATCCACTCACTTTTATCCAAACAGAATTGATAATGGGAGAAGGTGCTGTTATAGTTATCCTTTAATTGTGTCTACTGTGGAGTGGCTGATGCCATCAATCCCTGGAACAGGAGCCCTGCCCCATCAGGGCTAGCAAACTGCACTGGGCTGTTGTCACCACATCTCCAAAGCAGACCAGCTGTGGGCAAGGAGGCACTCAGGCCAAGCCAGGCAGGGGGATGGGAAGTCTGGGATGGGTGGGTGGATGGACTGATGGACTGATAGATGGACTGATGGATGGAAAGACAGAGAGGAAAACGTCTTGGAGAAGGCAGCAAACCTGGGAACACATGGCTTAGAGGCCAAGGTAATCTCACACAACCCACACATCTAGAAGAAGCTGGGAGACTTCAGCAGCTGACAAGAGGTGTCAGATGGACTTTTCTCAAACATTTATTCTTCTCTGCAGGAGGCAGTTGCATGGTGACGGGACTGACCTCAGCCAAAGGACACGCTGTCTAAAATCAGGGCAGGTACTGAATAAACAGGGGAGCCCTTCTGAGCTGGTCCTTGGCTGCTCTCTAATACTGGTCTGAGACCTGGAAGAGGATCTGGAGGGATCCCTCTCCAAAACAGGCAGAAGACACCAGGGCAACAAGAGCACACAGATGCATTGCTCAGCCTATTTCTGTGCTATGCCTGCCCACACCACATCTGACAGCCTGTTTGCTTGTACCGGCCGCTTGGCTTGGAATTGCCTTATCCCAAGTGCAATATTTCATACACATTCTTGTAATTCATTGAAACCCCCTTTACTCTCATGGCAACTAGCCACCTAGATGCATTTAGTCCAAAAATAAGTGTTGTAGATTATAAATAGCTCCTGCACAGACTAGGAGCGTATTCCAAGGAAACATTTGGACGTGAAGCCTGAAGGAAGAGTCAGTAAAGAAAGGCAGCTTGGTTCAGCTAAGTGCCAAGGTATGCTCTGCTAATTTCCCTTGTTGTTTGGTAGAAATGAGTTACTGTCAGGATTGTTCCTTTGTTTACTCTTATTTTGTGACTTTTTAGGCAGGAAAATGATCGACCTAACTGTAGTAAGTGATAACTGCGGAGTCATGACATAAAAATGTCTCATTTTCTGGAGTACTGAAATCACCCTCACCTGCCTGAGAAATCAAAGTAAATATCATTCAACAGATACTTGTTTTCTTTGTATGTCTGTCCTTTTTTTTTTGGCTGAAGCATAGACCTGGAAAAGCTATTACTTCATACATAGGGAAAAAAAAAAAAAAAAAAGGAAGAGAAATACAGTTTTCTGGCTGCAAAGGACCATTTAGAATTGCAAGAACAAAGTAATTTAATTCTCCAGTGTTATGGTCCTTCCAGAGCTCTGCTGGAGATGATGAACATTGTTAAGCACTCAAATAGAGCTGATTGGCTTATTTTGTCTTTCGCAAGTACTTGGCTCCCTGTTATCACAATGTCTTGAGGTCTTAAAGACCTCAATCTGTATTGTCTTGAAGATACCTAGAAAATGTCCACGCCTCAAACACCATGTTCCATTTTGGGGCCCTCACTCCAAAAAGGACATTGAGGGGCTGGAGCATGTCCAAAGAAGGCCAAAAAAGCTAGTGAAGGGTCTAGAAAAGTCTTCTGAGGAGGGGCTGAGGGAACTGGGGTTGCTTAATATGGAGAAAAGGAGGTTTAAGGGAGACCTTATTGCTCTCTAAAACTACCTGAAAGGAGACTGTAGAGAGGTGGGGGTCAGTGTCTCCTCCCAAGTAACAAGTGATAAGACAAGAGGAAATGGCCTCATGTTGTGTCCGGAGAGGCTTAGGTTGGACATTAGGAAAAACTTCTCCGCTAAAAGGGTTGTTAAGGCCTGAAACAGGTTGCACAGGGAGGTGGTGGAGTCACCATCCCCAGAAGTATTTAAAAGATGTGTAGATACGATGCTGAGGGTCATGATTTTGTGGTGGGATTAGCAGTGTTAAATTAATGTTTGAACTCTATGATCTTTAAGGTCTTTTCCAACCAAAATGATTCTATGATTCTATGAAAGTGCCTACCATTAATCACCAGGTACTGTCAGTCTCCTCTGGGATCTGACAGAGAGGGCCATGAAGAGACTGAGGCCCAGATCTAGAAGGTCGTGGTATGTCTAATGCCTGCTGTCTTCCCAGGCAATGTGGAGCTTCTCTGGCTTTGAGGGTCTGTGCCCCAGTGGCTCACTGTGAGGAAGCAAACACCTGAACTCAGATCTCTCTGTTCCTCTGGCTGTATGGAAGATCTCACCCTGTGCATTCCGTGTTGCTAGTGAGACCCTCAGTGAAACTATGTGCTTTTGTTTTATAGTGGTCACTCATGCTGTGAGCATCACCACTGGAAACTTGTAGTGATCACTGAGAGCAGCACTAATAACACCAGAGCAGCTCAGCATGGCCTCAAGTGTGGAAGGACGTCTTTTTTCTACTTGCATTCTCAGTTGTGTCTAGTGCAAATACCTGCAAAAGGCAACAAGGAAGGTAACAAAGCCATGCTCTGGGGTAGGTGCAAGCCCTTCACGGCTGCTGCGAAGCTGCTGCAGGCTCTTGCTGTGTCCCGTTTACACACTGGGCAGTGAAGGTGAGACAGGAGACCATGAGTTTTCAGTAACTTGTGTTTTCAGCTAACGCAGACACTCCTCCAAGTCTCTATCACTTTGGATTGCACTTTGGATCACTTTGGATCAAAATGAGATAAGAACTGTGGGATTTGTCTCCAGAAATGCCATTCTTCTCTATTCAATCTAAAAGTGGCTGTGAAGTTGTGCAATTGGTACAGATGACAATAGGAGCAGAAACCAGACGGAAAGAGGCATCACTGGTGCTTGGGTGAGTGTGTAGGGAGTTTGAGTGATGAGTTTTGCAAGATCTTCTCACAAGATGCAAAGTATGCAGGAGATAAGCCCTGACTGCTTGTAATATTAAAGGACCAGCAGAAGGGTAAGTGTGAAAAGGAATGTGCGTGCCAAATTCAGCGGTGTAAAACACCCACAATTTCTTGCTGAGGCAAATCATCCTTCTAGTGATAGACAAGGTTTAAGACACATCTAGCCTGAAGTCATACCAGATGTAAATTGCTTGTTTTGGAGAGAAAGGTCCTTCTCACAGCAAAATTCTATATTTATCCTAACAATTAACACTTCAGTAAATGGACATCTGAATGTGGATTTTCCCATTTTCTGGCAGGAAAATTATCTTTCCCAACCGCCTTTTTCTTCCTACCTGTAGTAGACAAACTTTGAAGTCTCTCAAATCCATCACTGGTCACTGAAAGTCAGCAGTTTACAAGCTCAGAATAGATTGTTTATTTGTTTGTTTGTTTGTTTTCTATCATTGATTTTCCTCCCTACACAAGCGTCCCATACCACTTCATTAAACTTCCTCCTCTTTGGCCATCCGCTGTATGGCTCAGGCCAGAAGCAGCACTGTTGCTCTTTAAATAGGCAGTAAGAGATCTAAGTAATTTCACATACTTTTCACACAGCCATCAGCAGAATTGCACAGTGCTCACTGCTGATCACGGAGGGTGCCTGGAGACTCATTTTCCTACAATGAATGTGGTAGAGCCTATTTCTGTGTAATTCGTCGTTGGTTTGTCAAAGTGGTCCGTCCTCACAGAAAACAGTCTTTTATCTCTGACACAACCAGCATGGCTTTAATGGGAAGGGACTCTTTAACTGAGACAGTTTAAAAACACTTGCCTTTTGACCCCGTTCTTTGAGATGTGATTGAATGTGTGGAGTGTTTTTGCAAGGAGTGCAGAATAAATAAGCAGTGAGTGAGCTGTCACAAGCTGTGGAGTGAAGGTCGTATTCTTCTTTTTTTCACTTGTGTTTTGCCAGATTAACTTCAATGAAATGGGTGACTGGCCTGAATTGAGCCCATTTCTGTGATGAGTTACATGTGTTGCACCAAAGAGCAGAGTGAAACTCCAGCAAAAGCTGCCTCATTTAGAAGCAAATCAGGAGGGGGGAAAAAAAAATGTATCGGTACTAATAAGGTGACAAAAACAGCGAGCAGGAGATGAAAAGCATGAAACATACTGTTATTTCCACGTCAAGGAAAACTGCTCTGTCAGTGCAAAGCTGTTGCTTCCGCTGTCACGCCAGGTTGATTTTCATTTTAAATAACCAGCCTCAGTCTGTGAGGGGAGGGATTTTATGTTTGGGTAAACTCTGTTTGGCCGCTTATAAATTAGATGCAAGTTAAAACATTCCTTCCTCATTGGATTTAGAGGTAAGGGCCAGGGGGGTGTGCAAGCATGCGTGAGTGTCCCAGCTTTTTCAAGGAGGGCAGGTGCAGTTAGCACCCCAGGAGAGGCAGATTCCAAAGTCTATGGCATACCCATGCATCTCTCAAGCCTCCCTGCACCTGGTTTTGTCCCTAACCATATGAACAAGATCATCATAATTATACAAACAAGCACTCTGAGCTCTACAAGAGGGCTCAAAAACTTTGGGATTTCCATGCATTTGCCTCCGTGTTAATGCAACTGCCACCAGAGAATGCCCATGGCTCTGCAGGAGCTCGAGCCAAAGAAAATACAGCTGGGGGGAGATGCCACAGCGGGGGCACGTGTACAGTCTCTAGGCTGCGTTTGCTTTGGCGCAGGCTGTAAGGATTGCCATGAGCAGAGCAGCATGAGGGCTGCTTTGCTTCCCACTGTGTTACAGACCTTCCTCGGCTTCCCTGCATAGCTTTGAATATGGGTAGTACTTTAAAGCAAAACTCAGGCAAGCTATGGAAAAGCAGCTTTGTCACAGGTGTAACCGCAGCTACCTGAGCTGCCTTGGGCTGTGTTGAGCCTTAGCTGCAAACCAGCTGTACAAGTGAAATAATTTTGCCTGGTCTGCAGGTGAGATCGCAGGAGACAGGAAGCTCCGTGTGCAGGGGCCAGACTGTGGCAGATACCTGAGGTTATTGCAACTTGTTATGGATGAGTCCATAATGTAGAAATTTTGGTTTAGCAACTCTGGAAGAATGCAATGAAATTAGCACTTCAGCGTGGAGCACTCCTTGGAAACATCCGCACGAGGAACAAGCAGGAAACTACAGTTACATATCCTCTAGTGCCAAATATATTTTTCTATGTATAACAGCTGCATTTTGCCCTTTCAAAGAATGTATATTTTTATATTTTGATACTGTCACCAGGGTCAAATTTTGCCCCTCAAAGAAATATTGTAGACTTTACATAAGCAAACCTGACCAAAGGTGGGAAAGAAGAGATTAGGTCATTGGGTTGTAGATGGTGTGCTGAGGTTCAGAGATTAAGACCCACATGCTTAGAGGTGTTTAGACTGTGGAAAGTCTGGGCCTACTTCAACTACCCAAGGTCATGCAAGCAGTTTGAGTCAGAGGAAATAATTGAAAGCATTTTCTCCATTGTTTTGTTCACTTGCATGCATGGGAATTACATATGTGCGTGAACATGAGCATGTTGAAAAGCACATTTTTGGATGGTTGCTTCATCCATTCTCTTCTGATGTCTTCAACATATGCGGCTTGATGCCTTGCTCACTAGAACTTCTTTCCTAGCATTTACAAATCATTGACTGAAACTGACATATCTTTGTTCTTCTTTGGGCAGTATTGCACATTCCAAAATAAAGGCTTGACAATGAACCATATGTAATTAGAAATAATAATTAAAAAAACCCCATAAAACACCCTTTAGCTGTAAATTTTCCCTTAAAAAAAGATCTTTCAGTAAGGCCTTTTCTTGCTCAAGCCTTTATGTCTAATCTCAGCACCTTTTAGTGTGCACTTTTCAAAGACATCCAACACACCCTGCCGAGGATCCCTTGTATCCAAAATCTGGGGGGATTCCTGGCAATTTATGAGCTATTTCAGTGGCATGCACATGCAACTATCTTGAGTGTTGCATTTGCTTTGCCAGCAGCTTTCATGGTAAAACAGGGCTCTCACCTCTTTTCTAATCAGAAGACCAAGTAATGTGGGAAAAAAGGGAATACTTCCTAGGACCATCTTCTTCTCTGCTGCCACCATGATGTGCATTTGCAAGCAGAAGAATGAGTGCTCAAATTTTAGTTTGATTTGTACCTTCTAGTTACCCATCTACTCTGTTTCTTGTATGCACATATGGGAACTGTGCAGGAATTTGTGTTTGACTGTGGTTAAAAAGTGATTTCTCAGTCAGTGACATTCCAAAGTGCTCCTCACCACCCAGGGCTTCTAGAGCAGAGCACTGGTATGAGATGATCATCACAGAAGCAATCGCTACTTCAGGTAGAAAACCTCATAAACAACAGAAACACAAGGACTTCTTCCTAATTGTTGCAAAGACTGAGTCAAAAGAATCTGTTTATCTTGCTGTCCACGCACTTAGAGCAATGGCCCAAGCCTTGTCAAAGAAGCCCGGACTGACAAGAAGCACATACGGACCCCAGAGGCCAGTGACGTTTGATAGCTGGGATGCCATGGAAGATTTCACATTTTTCAGCTCTAATCTCTTATAACAAAACAGAATTCAAACCTAACCCTCAAGAAAATAAGTTAGCTCTGGTTAGTGTCATGCCACATCCCATGTATCCTTCAGGATTTGTTTTTGGTGGATTAGAGCTATCGTTTACCTGTTTTCTGCTTGCTCAGCAGTGCTATTGTTTTAGCTGATATTTTCAAAAGGTGTTTATTTTTGCTACTAATCTAAGATGAGCCCTGTAATTATCTGTGAAATGGACAAAGCAGTCTGGGGCAATTCCTTTCTGTATCTGTGATGCTCTCTAGAGGCAACGTCTGATGATAGCTATTACATGTTTTCTGAGGTGTCTTTTCCTATGTCTATTTCAAAAACAGCCATATCACACATCACATACCTCAATCCTTCCTTAATATGTTTTACTAAAAATGCCTCTGATAGAAAGCAGAGACTTTTTGTCTTCTAGACAGATTAAGTGCCATAATAGTGTTTGTGATGAGAGGTATCTTATCTTTGCCTCAGTATTTTTATTTAACACATTTTTTGTGGCTTATTTCACATGTTAGGCTCCAGAGATAAGCTAACACCTTGTATCTACTAGGCAAAATAAATATTTTAAATTTCACAGTTTCTCATCTTTTCAAGATATCATATAGGATGGCTGGAACACAGATAAGAAACGTAACCTCCTTCCCCCAGGTTTTTAGTCCTTCTTCTCCTTGTCCTCTGCTCTTTGCCTCCCAAACACGACTGGGTACTGCAGTGATCATACTGCTGTCTTCTCAGCATCCCATCCTTCCTCTTTCCTGCTCTGGCAGATGCTCTGCTGGCTGCTCTAACGTTGTCTTTCAGGATGTAATAGCTGTTTATCCCTGGGCAGATCTTAGCCCCAGCTGCAAGGTTCTCTTGTAGTTTTTTTGGCTCCTTTCTCTTCTCTGGTTTTCCTTTACTTCTCCTTCTTTCTTTTATTTTTTCTGTCCTTTCTCTACCTTCCTTCCTGTCCCAAACCTGTGGACCCATGGATCATCTCTGACAGTTTTTGCTTTCAGTTTTTGCCTTTGTTCCGCCTATCTATTCCTTGCTTCACACAGCCTTTCACAGCTCAGGCAACTTAGTTAATCACAGAGAAGTTAGGGAGAAATCCCACCTCTCTCTAGGGAGATAGGTGTAATTATTCTAGGAGGTGATTTTTTTTCTCTCAATTATCTGATTCTGTCTTTTTCAGAGATGGGATATGGCTCTAGATGCCTCCTGAAGTTGAAATGGCACGGGAAATTTCCACACTGCCCAAGCCCAGGTGAGTGTTTAGCAGCTGAGCTTGGATTGTGAAATATTCCTTGGAAGTAGAAGTTTGAATCTAGACAGGCTCAGTCTGGACATTCATCTGGAAAGGAATCTAGTTCACAAATGACCAACACAAGGCCTTTAAAATCTGCGAAGCATCTTAGGCCCAAGATGTTCTATAAAACCTCTGTTTTCTGTTCGTTTACACCTTCAGTCCTCCTCTGATCTCCCCAAACATGCCAATGACGACAGATAGAGATCTGGTGGAGCTGCCACCAAGGCACTTGATGCAAACACAATGCTGTAGTGGGATTAAGACTATTTACAATAACCGGTTCCTTGCTTTTTAATTGAAGCAGATGGAAAATGCACTGATGTAAATGTTGGTTGTAAACGGATTAAGAAAAATCACAGCACATACTTCTTAAGATTCCAGGGAAACATCTAAAAAAAGCAACCAAAAAACCCAAAAACTCCAACAGCCCAGCACACCCACCTCCCCATCCCCCCAAACATGATCTTCATAGCACTTTTAAAGGTGGTTTTTAGAATTAGGGGAAAAAAAATTCCTCTATATTCAGGATCAACATTAAAATTTGAAAGCTCTCTGTGCATTTGCACTGAGTCCGATACAGCAGCCCTGATGGAGGTCTGTGAGCAGTAGTATAATATGATAACTTTGCAATGTCTTGCAAACTCTTAGTGAACACAAATGATCTCACTGTATTTCTAATGAGTCACGGGTGCTCTGTACACTCTTCTCCTCCTGTTCTGCCATATACAGAGATTGCGCCCTTCAAATATGGAAATGGGCTCCTGAAAGAGCCACTTAGAGGCAGTTATCAAAGTTTGCTTCTGAGCTGTTACAGTTGCCAGCAAAATCCAGAAAAAAAAAAACCTTGAATTTGTATTATTAATTTAACAACATCATTATGAATGAACTGCAGGAAACAATGCATCTTCCTACATAAACAGTATAAATAAAACTTCTGATAAGCACTTTACTACACTGAATTCCTCATTCTTTTCTTTGAGAGCCTTCCAAAATTTAGTGTGCAGCTTAATCAACTTCATACGTGCTTGAGTTGGGCAAGTCAAAACTAACGTGACCCCGCACAAGCGAAAGCATCCCTCGCACGAGAAATCACATTCTGCTTATTTACTATACGTGAAAACAGTCCCAGATCATTCCTTCCCCGAGGCAACGGGAACATTTCAGTGTTTCCTTAACCACTGCCACCCTTCAACACTTTCCAGGAAGCCAGCCTTGTTCTTGGGGCTGCCCTGAGTGCATGGTCATTAAAGCTTAGACGAAGCTGGTGAAACAAAATGATGAAATCCTCTACTTCAATGTATTCATCTGTAATGGGGTTACCAGCTGCAAAGTATGGTGCTGTTTAACTCCTCTTTGTTATCAACCATTGATCACACTTGAATTCTTTTGCATGTAAAACTTTGGGCCCTGCTTTGGCAAGGAGTTGAGTACAGGATTAGCTTCACCTGCAGGTTGCCTCGTTTAGATTAACTAGGCTGCTTGCATGAGTTAAATAAATACATATGTAAGCTGATACAATATTTTTAATTAAAAAGATAGTACAGTGTGTTGATACAGTGCTATGTGGGTGGCAGGCACTAAAGCAAAGGCAGAGAGATGAGTTAAGCAATTCAGGTAGTGAATCAGATCTGCATCAAATGGCAAAAATTCTGGAAAAAAACCCCAGGTTTTGGAAGAATGTTTATGCCACGCCTGTATAGGCATCTTCTTAGAATCAGAGTCCTTCTGAAGTCTTGGGTCTGGGCTGGAAATGATCCAAAGGATTTCAACTCTATACTCAGGTATGATTCAATTTCTTCAAAAACCAGAGCTTTTTGGAGGGACTGCGACCACTTCTGGAATGTGGTAAATTAAATCCTTTGTTATCTATAGACAGAGATCTCAGGGGTTATAGCAGTGCAAGCCTCTCTTCATTTCAGTCCTTGTCACTGGATACTTTCTAGTTGAAGCAGAAGGATAAAGAGCATGATGTGGAGACAGGTGTCTCATAAGCACTTGGTTCCAGGCACCCAGGTCCTGCTTTTGTTCCTGTTACCTTCAGATCAGGAGTGGCTGACTGAGAGAGAGAAGGGGTTAGCCCTGCAAGAAACACACATAGTTTTCTCCGGCTTCAAGACAGCGAGTCCTGACTTTGCTTACTCGTTATTTGTATAAAGGAAAAGAAGTAATTACGATGGAATAAACATCTAAAACATCCTCTCAATAACAAAAGCAAACACAAGGGGAGTGGGGATTGGAAATCTGCTATGCAGAACTCTTTTGCTTAAATGAGCACAGGAATAGAGAGAATACGCAGCAGCACCTGGAGTGGAGAAATAACTTGAAGTTGGCAGTTCACAGCACCCGCTGCAGACTGTGGTCACAGCAAATGCTGAGCAAGTCAGGAAAAACTTAAGATGATTCCCAGAGTTTCCTAAGTAAGAGTCTATCTATCATGAGCCTTCTTCTGGGTACCGGATGACATACCAAGGGGATTAACAGCTTAATTGCAGCTGATTCATATACGGGGGTTTATTTAATTATTTAGCTATTAGGGTCTTCCTGTTACGATGAAGAAACTGAGGCACAGAATGGTTAAGCGACTTGTTCTAACATTGCTGGTGGCAGGGCTGAAAACAGAGGTGGGCTTGCTTGAACCTTCTTACACCCCTTTATTGTTTCTGTGCTAGTTTAATGGAGTAGTTACAATTTGTTACTTGCATGACTGAATTTTTTGGCGTTAATAATATAAGAGCACAGTTCATTGCTCACATTACCCTGATTTTTCTGGCTGCGGAGTAAGGTTAGTTATCCTACAGGTGGAAGCGCTAGTAAAGCCGACTTGCAACACCCTCCTTTCACCGCAGCCTTTCGTGGTTGTAGGAAGTTACGCGGTGATCAAAGCCGAACACTTTGCAAAGGCACCGTCGCTTTGCAGGTTTGCTCCGCTGGCCCCAGGCAGTCTTAACTGTTGAAAACAGGATGCCGTGCAGCGGTCCAGACCTGATGCGCCGCTTTATCAGAGCCTGTTGTCGCTCATCGCCGTTTTATGAATGGCGGGGAAGTGGCAGCCGTACACAAGGATAAACAGCCGCCGCCGCAGAGATGCTTTGAACTGCTCCGCGCCTTTGGGAAAGAGATTTAAGATAAAGCCGAATCTGGAAAGCATCAGTGACGGTGCACCGAGAGCCGCTGATCACCCCCACGGCTTCGGACCTTCCCGACACTTTTTCCGGGGCGGGCACGGGGGTGAGCACCCCTTCTTTCCCCCGTGCTCCCTTCCGACGGGGGTGACCGAGAGGGGACCAGGGGTGTCCCCTTTCCCCCTTCTGCACATCTGCCGCCTCTCTGCCTTGCCTTGCCCCGCCCCGCACATCTGCCGGCACATCTGGGCGGGCGCGGCCCCTCCCCGCGGGCACATCTGNTGCGCCCGCTCCGGCTGCTGCTGCTCCTGGCGCTGGGGCACGCCTGGACCTACCGGGAGGAGCCGCAGGACGGCGACAGGTGGGTGCCCCCTCTCCCCTCGGAACCCCTTGCTCCTGTTTCTGTGCCTTTCCC
>WEIS01053742.1:0-29607 GCA_013389965.1 Todus mexicanus
GGGTTTGCTGGGGCTGCTCCTCTTATGTGGACCTGAAAAAGCTCTGATGATGCAGCAGCTTCTGAATTACTGCCTGGACTCATGGCCTATGTCTTTGATAGACTAGTGAAAAGGAAAATCCCCAACGCTTTTATGATTAGGTGGCATGCATCAGAGGCTGAATGGCTTCACAAGTCAAGCATCAGCTCTTTAAAATGCAAAAAAGGGCCGTGGCACTCAATTTAAAATTCCCCGAGTGCTTTTAGTTTCCCACTGAACAATACCCTGTGGCACTGAGCTCTGTCTGTCACCTGGCATATGGGACTGGATTCACACATGTGGCTACAGAAAGCGAGCTCAGCCTGTGGTGTGAGGCTTAACAGGGGTGCAAACAGGAACGTAGAATGACGGCATTAATTCTGGAAGCCGCACAATTCATTCCCCCTGCCCATGGGAGTTACTGTCAGCACATCTCTTCAGAGCCAGCATTTCTTCTCGTGACGTGATGCTGCTCTGGCCTGTCCTACCTGTCTTTGCTCTGCTTGTTTGGCAGAGAAATCGGGGTCTGACAGTCACCTCTCCTGTCGTGCAAAGGTGCTGCAGTCCCGAAGAGTTAGTGGTGGCCATGACTCATGGGTGTCAGTCTGAGCTGGTACGAAGAGTCTGTGCCATGTGTCACGGTACTACAACGGCTCTGAAAGTTCATGCTGGGAAATGGAGAGTAGGCTAAGGGAACAGGACTCATCTGATGTGTGGCACGGCTCATTGCTCAAGGTCAGAAACCTGGATCGAGAGCTTACAGGCTTAAGATATAAATGGTCAGAGAGCAAGGAGAGAGAACTTTTCACCTTTAGTGACTTTTCAGGGAAAGATGAAGATACAGAGGATTAAGTGTTACGAGATTACAGCAGGAAAGAGAGAGAGACAGAGAGAACATGGGAAGTCCAGAGCATCATCCATCTCATAGCAACAAGGCTGGTTTTAGATGGAGTTATTCAAACAGCACAAAAATATGTAGGAATGAATGTGACATGAAAACAAAGCGCAGGTTGAGGTGACCAGCTGGACAAAGCTGTTCTGTGAATGAAACACAGAAGTATAAAATGGGAAATTTTTGCCTTTTTTTTTCTGGTTGCAGAAGGTAATAGGCAGTTAGGAGGAACCAGGGGAAAGTGCTGTTTGCAGATGTTGGAAACACTGCCCTGCAATTTTTAAGGATGCTGCCGAATGTATATAGGCTGTGCCAGGACCATGCATTGCAGGAAATGTTTGGATCCCAGTGATAACTCAGTCCCTGGGGCCAGCAGCACTCAGAACCTCAAGAAACAGAGATCTGGTTTGAACAGATGATATCTCAGGACTGTGCTTGTCCCAGGGAGGTTCCCGTTAAGGCACACGTAAGCAATATTGATTTGGGAAGTCAGGCTACATTTAGCTACAACTTGGAGGGAAGGAGTAAAAATACCGTCCTTGGCTCCACTCTCACTCTGGTGTAAATCCATAGGTCTCTGGATATACTCCTCTGTCAGGCCCCAGTTTGGAACTGAGCCTGGGTGTCGCCTGCCTTAAAAAGCAACCCCAGAGAGATCCTGATGCCAGTGGAGTCAATGGTGACCCTACTGACACCCAGGAGGCCAGAAGTCAGCAGCAAAGCACATTAATCCCAGGTCACTCCTAACCCCTTTGAGATATCTACCATTTGGAATCGTTGTGTTCTACAAACGCTGCTTGTACAAACTGAATAGAGGACTTTCCTCCCTCCCTTATACCCATTTTTATTGGAATAAAAAGTGATATGTAAGAAAGGCGCTCCTGTATCCCAGCTGGTGCTTGTTTTGCTTTTGCACACATACTTCAGCGAAGTGCTTTGGTATCCAGCAGTTGAAAATGTGTTTATTGAGAGGTCTGCATGAATCTCAATGAATATTCATAACCAGGGACTTAGAAATGGCAACAAGCAAATGTATTTTGCAACTTTATGAAGGTCAGATGGGCACAGGGCAACATTTCCTTGACCTTCATGTGGAGGTGGGTGTTTGTTTTTAGTAGCGCAGCAGGAGAGCTAACATTTGTAATACCTTAATAATCGAAGGGTTGGCCAAGAAAGGAGTATTTAAAGCTGAATAGGAAGGTTTAATTTGAAGAATTGTCTGTC
This sequence comes from Todus mexicanus, assembly GCA_013389965.1. NCBI lineage: Eukaryota > Metazoa > Chordata > Aves > Coraciiformes > Todidae > Todus > Todus mexicanus. Next base: position 2,135 of record WEIS01053742.1, read on the forward strand.
GAGGTATTAAAAATGTCAGTCAGTCCCTCAGGCTTAGTGACTGGGTTTGAAATGTGTGAAAAGAAAAAAAATTACCGCACTGGGGAGTGTCGCTTCTGTCTCTTGCTTTCTGGGAATGGCTGGCTGGGAGGACAGATTTTCATCTGAATTTGTCAGGCTCTGTCAAAGCATGACATGTTTAGATGAAATGTATTCAGAGATGCTGTCAGCTTGCCTGGCTCCTCAGAAACCCACTGCCAAGCTGCTGGGGAAACCCATGTCTCCCCAAGAGCAGTGTATAGGCTTTGGGAAAAGAGCAAGTGGAGCTTTTGAAGGCACAACTCCAGTTTGAGTTGGGATGAGGAAAGGATCCTGTGGCTGCACGGCACCAGGGCAGATGGTCTGCAGGAGCCACGGATGAGACCTGTGAGGAGCAGAGCTCCCTGAAAAAAAAAACCAACCCTGGGCCAGGAAAAGAGCAGCCAAATTTACAGTGAACTGCTTTCTCTGGACCATGCTGAGAAGATGCCTCAGAGTGCAACAGGGCTGAACCAGGGGCTGGATTCTCCATAGGGGTGGGAAACGGACCCTACGTGTGCTCTTGGCTGAAGCTGCCACTGGGCTTCCTCATCTAACCCCAACTGGGGACAGACATTTGTTATGAAACTGAATCCTCCAGACGGTTATTTGTTGGAAAGGTCATTTGGCTGTCTTATCTGAAAATGGATGTGCTGAAAGCCTTCCTAAATTTGCTCATTAAATATGATGCATTGTCAACAAAAACATTGGCAAGCAGGCTCCTCGCTGGAGCATCTATTTTCTGGCAACTGTGGTGCCAGTCTTGGCCCAGGGGTAGTGGGGTAAATCTGGCTCTTTCTCAAAACTAGTACCCAAAATGATGCCTTTCAGACCAACCTTCTTTGTAAATTCTTGTAGCACATGATGTGGCGCAGAGATTGCAGTTGGTGCCGTGACCATGCTCCCTACGTGGCTGGGGTCAGAGGTGTTAGGATTAAGATGGGGGTGAGACAGATGCAAGGAGGAGAAGAATAGAAGTAAGGGCCAAAGTTCCAGGAGAGATGATGGAGCTGGAGCAAGGTGTGGGTGTCTGGGAAGGAGGAAGACTGAGTCTGACCTGAAGGAAAGGTAAAGCAAATGCAATCAAGAAGAAATCTCCCGTCCCTAGAAGAAAGGACTCATCTCCTTGCAGGACATTAATGCTCCTGCCAAGAACTACAGAGATTACGACACATTCAGTGATGCGAAGAGTCCTCCAGCCCATGCATGGTCCCCAGCAGCCCTTCCCTTCTTTTTTAGAGACATTCAGCAGTCGCCTGCAGCCGTGTGTGTTCATCAGGCATTTCCACGCCTGGTGCTTCAGATACCACTGTCCTCCCAGGAGGACCATTGTGTGTGAGGCTGACTTCACAGCTTTCCCCATCAGCAGCAGCTGGCGAGCGACCCGGTGGCTTTAGGAACAGTGCCCACATCTCCTCTCCCCTCCGCCAGCCTCGTGGAGCAATTTGTCAAAGCAGCGTGAGCATCAGAAGCAGCGCCGGAGTGCTTTGCGCTGAGATTTTCAATTAGGGAACACAAAAGCCTGTTTAATAAACTCTTAGAGGCTTGTTAGCTGAGACATAATTAAGATTAATGTTGACTTGGGACAGGAGGAAACCGGGCTGCAAGTGAATCAAAGGGGGGCAGGAGCTTTCCACCATTAGGGTAATGCAAGAACAAGTTTCCTTCCTGCAGTAGCCGGTGGTATCAGGTGCATTGTTATGCTGGAGGAAATCTGGCTTATATTTTGCTATTCCATTAGAGGGCAAACATTAAAAGAGGCAAAAAAAGTGCTTTTCTTCCTCTTGTTCCCCAAAACATGCTCACAGCCCTTGATGAGTTCCCAACAGGCAATAGCAGGTTTGGAATAAAGCTCCACACTTTGGATTGATTTCTGATGCTCTCCTATGACTGGGATTGCTGGTAGGAAGGACGATGAAATTAGGAAGCCCAGCACATCATTACTGCCTGTTTTGCCAGGTAGGTCTCATCCCTGCCTCAAATAGTGGCTTAGAAGGGGGCAGTCCCACACAAGGGTTCTTCAGACCCAACCAACATCCGTGCACTCCCCAGGGCACAGGGCAGACACAACTTCTGCATTCCCAGCCCATTTTTCAGGTGTCTCACTGTTCCCTTCAGATAAAACTTCTATTGCTTAATACCATGATCAAATTCTACAGAGGAAGAGAAATAATCTTTGCTCTGCTAATGCGATGCCAGGTTTAAATTCTTTCCCATACATCTTGATTTATGGAAGTCCTTTTTCTTTCCGAGGCAGAAGATAGTTCCTGGCTGAATTCATAAATCAAGCCAGGATAAGTGGGTGGTAAAATCCACCAGCATTTACACACTGATACCAACGAAACAGCCCTGCCACTCCCTCACCAAGGTCTCGCTGTGACAATGCCGGCAGCGACAGATTTCCTTCCCTGCCCCAAATCTGATGCCCAGATGCTGCAAAACCCTGCCCTGCCAGGGGTCAGAAAAAGGCCAGGGAGAAGAAATATGCTCTCTTTTGTTCTGCCATTGAGGGGGAAAAGAAAAGTTAATATGCAAATTTTGTTCCTAGCTGGCCAGCCTTTGGAAGCCTGCCTTAGCAGGTAGCCCTGAAGGCCACCTCTTATCTTACCTGATCGTCCCAGGCTTGAATTTTTATGGTCTTCTCCCATGCCTGAGCTTCTAGGAGGGATCCTGACCCTCATCACCCACTGCAGGCAATGGCCACATTGGGTCAAAGTCCTCTTTAGTTTTCATCTGCTGGGAAACTAGATCATAGGGGTTGAGGGAAAGGTGTAAAGCCACGTTTCTTCCCACTGTTGAGCTGGATTGCAGCTGGATCTGAAAGCACTTTGTGGTTTCAACAGTTGAAAATATCTGCAAGAACCTTCCCTTCATCCCAGAACACGCTGCCTCCATCATTGCAGACACGGCCCTGCTCATTGCTGCCACCCCTTTAATGTCACAAGCCCTTTGTCCCTCATCAAATTATGCATAATTACTTTGACTAGAAGCATCAGCTGGCAGAAGTCACCCAGCTGAGGTGGCCTGCCAAGTCTCCATTGTCTTGCACCCCTCAAACAAGGCTTCCCTCGCTTAATTGTTTCCTTAATGGTTTAATTCATTAAACGGATGACCTAATTGCAAGTAGCATTTATCCACTGTCACCATTCTGCCAAATGAAGAGAGACAGTCATTGATCATATCTGGTATCTTTGGCCTCCACCAAAATACCAGAAAGCCAAAGAGGTCACAGTGGCAGGGAAAGGTCTGTACGGAGGAGCCATCGCAGCCCCCTCTCCCCATCACCCGTCCTAGAAACCAGACACCTACAATGTCCCTATCATGAGTTAAAAGGCTTCAGCTTTGCTACGTGAGTTGTTTGATACTTGCAGCTTTTTGATGTCTAAAGGTCAGTATCTGCTGTCAGCTTCTCTTTTCCTTATTATCTCCTCAGTGCTGCAACTAGGACGATTTGCAGCTCTTGTAACTCACTGAAAGACATCAAAGTAAGGCCGGGACTAAGCTGATCTCTGTTTCTCCTCCTGCCCAGCACAATTCTGATCATTTGAAGGTAAGAGGGACTGTGCAACATAAAGAAAACATCATCTTCCTGCTCCTGGGCTGCAGTTTAATATCGATCTCGTTCCTCAGTGAGTGCATGTCACCAATTCCTGCTGTCTGCAAACACCAGTGAGGTTGCTGTGAGACGATGTGGACACTCTTCATGAGCAAGGCACTTGGGATAGCATTTGCCATAGATGAGGAGAATTGATGATGGTCATTCAGCATGGTCACACTTCACTTTCAGTGACAGCCCAAGGATTGCTGGCTTGAGCAGAGAGACTCTGGATTGCCTCAAGGACAGCAGACAGCACAGATCGACTTGGGTGCTTTTGCCTCCTGTGATAAGGAGCAGCCTTGTGATTTTGGGCATGCTTGGGTTGAGAGGGAGATGAGTCAGTGCGGCTGCAAACCTGCCATGTCCTGTGTTCAATCTAGTTAACCAAAACCTCTGCTCTAATGCAAATTAGGACCATGCCTAATTTTTTAATGTGTATAAAGAGAACTTGGCAAAAACAGTTCCCTGCCTTTTTTATGTTATTTTAGCAACAGAACCGATGTAATTCTCCCCGACCACGCTGCCGCTTTGTAATCCTTGCTGTACTTTCTCAGCATAGTCAGTCATTTATTTGCCAGTCATTAGCAACTGGCAGAGAATAAAATCAGTCAATACTGTTTAGATAAGGCACGGCTGGTTAGAAAGCACTGGCAGAATCCTTCCACTGGCTGTGCTTTGAAAGCAGTCACCAGCACAACCTGCTAGATTGATAACTCGCTCACCAAAGGTCTCTGGTACTATGGCCCCATCTCTGAATTATCTTGCTCCAGCAGATGGAATGGTAGCAAAGCTCCAAGCTGAGGAGCAAAAGCTGTGTTGATGTTGGGTGCAAAACCTCTTTGACAAGCAGAAAGTGCCTGGCTAGGCTGGTGATTTGCAGGGGGGAGGGAAGGCAGGATTTGATTTAATTTTTAATTTTGATTCAGACAAGTGCAGGGGTTTTGAGGAGGTCACACGAAGTGCAGCAGCACCCTGCTCACGTAGGTCTGCTTGGAGGGCATGAAATATGCCCGTGGCTCAGTGATATGGAAGGAAATTGAGAACAAGGCTGAGTGTGATCGAGCATGGACCATGACAGATAAGACAGAGAATCTATCAAGGGCAAGTCTGACTACAGAAAGACTAAGGCTCCGGCAGCCTGGCTTTCATTCCTATTTCAGCATTCAGGGAGTCAAAGACTCTGTTTCGTGCTGAAATCCTTCTTCTTGTGCTTCTGAGATGATTTCCCAAAGCTTTCCCCAGATTTTATTCCTCCATTTCTGCCATCATGTACAAATCACCTGCATTTTCTTCCTGAAGGGAGAATATTATTTCTAGCCTACACCACACACACTTATATAACCTCTAAGCGCTGGCAAAAGTTACCTGACTTCTGTATCATTTACCTAATCACTATTGTAGCTGTTGAGTACAGCACATGACTGGAATATACGACACTGAGAACTACTCAGGTTTGATGTGGGGTATAGCTTGGGGTGGCTTAGCATCATCATCCTGACTGTGCCACTGATGGATGATGTGTCTACATGCTGGATGGTCCCTCAAGGCCCAACTTGTGTGATCTATTCAATCCTCTTTGCCCCAAGAGAGCCATGCTGAAACCTAATTTTCTTTCAAAGTGATCCCTCTTGGAGAGGGTAACAACAAGAGGCTCACGGCACCCAGAGCAAACTGCACATTTTCTGGAGGTGCATTGCTGACGAGAGCCGCCTGATTGCCCATCTAGCAGAGCTTGCACCAGCAAAGCCCCCACCTGACTAAGGGAAAGGAGATTTATGTCTAAGAGACACAAAATCAATGCAACAGAACTTATCCTTTCCATAAAAAGTGATTATTCCTGTAAGACTACAACAGAACTGATGTAAACTGCCTGGTGCTGGCACTTCAAGATGGGACTTTCAAATGTCTCTGTCATGTAGGACGGGTGTGAGAAAGGAATCACCGGGTTAGTTTTACAGGTGGAAATCTTTGGGGATCACAGCCTATCTCACAGCAAACAAAGCTGTAAGGGTAAAATTGGGAACTGAACCAAGATCCATGGAGTCCTAAGTGGACAGCATAAGCACAAGCCTAATTCTTTTTCACAGAGGGTGCATGACGGGACAGAGTCACCCCTTCCTCATTAGTTGCCCTGTTTTTATGGGAATATATTGCATTAAATGAAATGTGTTTGCGAAACAAGAATTCCTTCTGAAATGCACATTTAATTGCTGGAGCGTGACCATTGCTGTCTGCTTGGTAAATAAAATTAGTTTTGATTCTTTTCAAATTAGAGCACAAATCAGTCATTAGCGTAATGAAAAGCATTTTTCGGTCTCGTGGGTACAGGCTGCACACATTTCTGAAATGTTTTCTTATATTTTCTGATGGCAAATCACTAAAAGCCAAATCCTGCTCCCCTGCTGGAAGTCAAGAGAGGAATCAGAAAGCAATTCAGACACTTCTGAGATTTTCTGCATCCTGGTGCTGTTCTTTCTTGCAAGGAATTAATGTTAACTGCTTTATCAAGACCAGTTCCCTTTGAAATCAAGGGAAGAAGGATCCCTGGCTTGATCAACAGGTAGATTGAGAAACCCCAGTTTTACCATCATAAATAGCAACCAGATTACTTGAGAAGAAAAGACATTTTAGGACACATAAAATAAGACTGCAATTTTTAGGTTTGGATCATTCAATGCATAAATTGTATACTTTGTCCAGAATGTTTTAGCAGAAGAAAGTGAAGACAATCTCTGTAGCTTAAGCCTGAAGACCACGGTAGATTCTTAGAGCGTGGTGACTGCACTGAATACATTCTTTTCCCTGAGTCAAAGAAAAGAACAGAGAAATTTCACCAGGTGCACGAAGAGCTGGTAGTTTACACTGAAACTCTTCCTCTGTGGTAAAAGGTGATGCCTTTGTTAGCACAATATTAATGTTTATAAAGTGGTTTGGCATGAGATGCTGTTGGCTTTTCTTTCCAGCAGGTTATAAAACCATCACGGAAAGAAAAACAGAGTATCCCTAATGCACCAGATGATCGTTACATTGGTGTCTCCTGATACTGCACCAGATTAACGCAACAGAGCAATAAAACTCAGGAGCTTCATTTATCACCCCTGTTTAGCTTTCTCCCATGCTCAGAGAGGTTTCAAATGAATATTAGCTTTTTCCCTGATGAGAAAATAAACTACCCAGAAATCATTGATATTTCAACTCTGCCTATTTTAACTCTCAATTACTGGCCTTGTGAATGTTCTTCGGTTCTTCTGTGCTCCTACCTAACCCACAGAGGGGTTTTCTTTTCATTTTATTTGGATTCGGCATTTATTCTTCCATCTACTTCTCTTCATATTGCTTCATCTCTAGGTGTGTGAGTTTTTCTAGCCAAGTGCTGCCTGGCAAAGGTCAGTGCTGCCCTTCCCAGTTTTACAGCTGCAGAAACTGGTGTACAAGGGGTGAAGTGACTTAGGCAGCGTCTCTCAGCCTCAGGGGCAAATTCCTAAAACTCACCCTGGCATTTCAACTACTCTCTGCCCATAAATGTGTCTTGCTACTTCCATGGCAAATCCTAGGATAACACATAGCTGGTGAGAGCAACCAGCACCTCTCAGCTTTGCTGCTACCCCCTGGTTTCTTCATTCCACTCCTTTTCCTTGCACTTAAGAGCTCAGCTGCTCTAGAGGGCCACGATGGCTATGGACGATGGTGTAGATGTACGGAGCAGCACACTTTGACTTGAGTTCTGCATCCCTGTGCTGCTGCAGAGCAAGCTGCCCACGCTGCGCACACAAGGCACCCTCCCTCTGTGAGAGCATTAATTTTTACTACTGCTTGCAAAGTGATCTGGGGACAAAAATGGGTTTTTCTAATTCTGTCGCTGGAGCAGAACTTCTGGCTAATCAGCTGGAGGCAGATAGAGTTGGCAGAGATGACACATACAGGCCTGCACTAATTACTCCAGTTTCTCAAGAACCGATAAGAGAGTTGATTTATGCCTGGAACAGCTTGATAATTCCAGAAAGAATAGATATTGCATGATTTCATTAATCAGTGTAAACCTGGTTGTGCTGCGATTTTGAATTAACGGCACACGTGTGTGGAAGGTGGGCTACAGCCTGCTACTGTGAGAAGCCTAAATGTACTTACTAACAGCCCAAACCAAGGACCAGGCTCTGGAAACATCCCACAATTTTCCGGTGCTCTTGTGCTTGGGCAGCGTGAGTGTGGCCACATATGATGGCATGAAGAAGGAAAATGTTGCATGTATGCACAGCAACGGTGGGTAGGAGCAAGAACTTACTTAGGAATCGGTCCGTCCTGTGAGTTCCTGCTGAATAGTTGCATCAGGAGTAAGTAGTTCTAAAGCCCAAGTGGTTTTATCTCAGCTCTATCTTTTTTTGCCTAGTGCCTGGCAGTGCTTGGTGAAGCCATGAAGTGGGTAGTCAGAAGGGGATTGAACTTCTTTTAATTTCTGAAAATACAGTTTATATTCACATCCGGACTTACACTCAGAACCAATAAATATGCACAACAGCTTCCCAGGACTTCACAATCATCGTCACTTACATAATAATAAAGTGGTTACATTACATTTTGATACGCAGTCTGGAGTAGACTGTGAAAGTGTTATGAATACATTGAATCCATCTAACAATGTTTTCCTCCTCTTGTTTTTATCTTTTCCTATCGTGTTTGGAAGATTCGCAAATGCAACAAATCTCTTCTATGGGTTAATGACAGTAAAACAATGTAAACGGACATCACAGCGGTCTATAACCACGGCTCATACACCATTTTGAGATCAGCGCCGTGGCCTGAATAGTGTTTTTCTTTTAAGAGATCCCCTTGAAGACTTCCAAAGATATTATCTGAGCTGTTTTCTGCTTTGAGCTGATCCCAACAGTGCAAAGCAGCCATAAACTCAGCTTAACAAGGTAGTTAAAACAGGTTTAGTGTTGTTTTGCATGCTGAGAGCAGCCCAAAGCCAGCAGTGTGTACCAGTGCATGAGTTCTCTGGAGTGCAGAAAGTGGTTACACACGTCTGACTTCGGTGAAACACCACAAGAGCTTCACACAACCCAGTACAGCCCATAACACTTTTATCTGGGAAAGGGAGGTGAGTAAAGAGAAGTCTATGTACATTCATTTGAGCTTGTGGGTCTCCAGATCTTAGTTTTGCTATGAATTCATCTCTCCTTTAAGTCCCCAAGTTCTCCAGGTCTACAAGAGCTTTGCAGTCCCAAGCCATCCCCTCACACCTTGCTAGTCTGCATATGTCCGTTGAATTCAATATTTCTCTGGGTTAGCATCGATTCCTGCAAGCGGCTGCTGTTCTCTTGCCTGTGTTCAATGGGGTCACCATCCTCTACACCATTGCCCTTCCGAAGGCAAAGGACTTTCTGAAAACTCTGCTTGAAGTTGTCAGAGAGAAATCCATAAAGAATGGGGTTGGCACAGCTGTTTGCATAGGACAGGACCACCACAAAGAAGTACACCCCGACCAACACAGGGTCTTCTGGCAGTATAAATATCAAATTGACAATGTTCATCATGTAAAATGGGAGCCAGCATAACACAAAGACCACCACAATGATCACCACCATCCTGGTCACCTTCCTCTCTGATCTCCTGCGCCTCGTAGACCCAACTCGAATCCCTGAAGATTTGACTTTAATCACAATTAGCAAGTAGCAGAGACAGATCACCAACAAAGGACCGAAAAACCCAAGGACTGATGTATAAATGATGAATGCTGCTGACCAGATGTTGACTGGCTCTGGCCAGTTCATGTTACAGGTTTGAAAGTCTTCCTGCACATCCGAAAAGATGATGACTGGAAGCACCACCAAGAATGAGAATGTCCAGACAGTCGCGCTGATGAGCTTGGCCACCCTGGGACGTCTCCACTTGGTTGATTTAATGGGGTGAACCACTGCCAGGTAGCGGTCCATGCTCATCACAGTCAAACAAAAAATACTAGTGAATTGGTTAATGCCATCTACAGTCATCACCAGCCTGCACAGAAAGGAGCCAAAAGGCCAGTAGGAGATGGCGTTCTGGGTGGCCAGGAAGGGCAAGCCCAGCATGAAGAGCACATCGGCAACGGCTAAGTTCAAGATGTAGATGTTGGTGACAGTTTTCATCTTGGCATAGCGCAAAACCACATAGATGACCAATGTGTTGCCGCTGAGTCCGACTGCACATACAAGGAGGTAACAGATGGGAATCAGGACTTTGTGGATGTATTTGAAAGAGGGCTGCTCTGCCAGCGTCCCATTCTCTGTCATGTTTGCCAGCAGTGAGGAATTCACGTCGCTGGAAGCAGCATCTGTGCTAAATGCACTGGAAAAGTATAAAGGATCCATAACTTTTACTCCTCAGGCTTTCTTCTAAGGTTAAGAGACATTAGACTTCATGGGCATCTTGTTCCTGAAAAGAAGGAAAAAAAAAGAAGAAGAAAAAAAAAAGATAAGAAACAAAAAGAAAGAAAGAGTGAATTCAAAGTAGATCAACACATCATTTAATTTTCTATCTATAGTGTTTGAGTGATGCACTGAGCACACATGATGAGCTCAATGCCCACACAGAGAAACTGCACAATGAGGCAGCCCAAGCACTCGCGTCCCAGTAGATGGTGGTATCTGTTTAATTTTCACAAGCTCCATGCAGCGGGGTCAGGGCTGGATGTAACCGTGAAGCTGGGCAGCTGCCCAGCAATAACCCGTCATGCATCCTGCCGGCAAACACGAGCGAGAGCAGGAAGGGTGATGGTCATCACGCTTCACAGCCAGAGGCAGAGACTTTCCTGCAGTGATGGATTCTGGATACCCCAGCATATAGGAAGTTTGGGTCCAAAGCCTGCTGGTAATAAGGTCAGTCCTTCCTCTGCTGGTGAGAAAAGTTAATCCTTGCATTCCTCCTGTGCCACTTGGCAAGCAAACTTGACCGTTTGACTGTCTCACTCTCCATAATCTGTTGTACACACACTTTCCTCTTTCGTGAAATGGAGGAGCAGGGGGGATAACCACCTCTCCTTCCCAACTTGCTCAAAAATACACAAACCCAGAGCCCATCTTTCCTTGCAGCTTTCTGTCTAAAAATTGATACAGAAAATGTTAGAAGATAAATTGGAAAGACTCTGGCTGAGCGGCACATACAAATCAGACCGAGAGCAGAGCCCTGGCATTAGCGTGGAGAGCCCTGTAGCTCAATGTGGTGCAATTCTGCTGTCACTTAGTGGAGGGTACCCAGGGAAGCTCAGGGGCTGACTCAGCCCCTGTCTCACTCCCATACAAGCTCTGGGTGCTTTCAGAATCCAGAACCAAAGATAGTTCCTGGCTCTTGGTAGCTGAAACCCTGCTGTGATATTTCACAGGTCTCCCTGTTTACATAGAAACAGTCTCAGTTTGATATATTCAAATGCCACTTACTGCCTGGCAGAACCAATTGAGAAGCCCCAGGGAACATCGGCAGCTGTGTAGGTGGGAAGAAAAACCCCTCCATAACAACCATCCAAACCCTAGAATAAAAATAATCAATGAACTCTGAGAGGAAAAGGATCATGTCTAAGAACACTTTCCCATCAGGCCAGGCCATGTGCACGCAGCTGTGGAGACTGTAGTGGAAAGGAACAAGCTGTTTCTTTTCCATCTCTCAAGACTATTCTTCTGTTAGAGTTCCTGAGTGCCTCTCTTCTCACTCTGAAGTGTGCTTTGTATCTTAAAAAACACCTTTCTTCTGCAAGAAATCCAAACAGCAGAGAGCAGCTTCAGGGCACAGACAGCTGAACTGGTTTGGTGAGAGAATATTTTTTTATTAGACAATCTGAAAGGGGTTGAAAATTTCCAGCGCTGATTCTGTGCAATGCTTGATTCACATGAATTTTTTATATATTTTTTTTTCATTCTTTGCATGAGCATGGCCTAAGTAGATGTTTATAAAGCTTTCCGTTATAAAAAGTTTAAAGCATCTGCTCCGGAAGAGTAGAGATTCCAAACTCCAGTGTGGCTCAACATCTCTCCCAAGTCTGGCCAGCAGGCTACAGTCAAGGTACTCAAGCAGAACACGCCCAGCAACTTTTGTTCGCATCGTAAGGTTTCCATAATAATCTGGAGGCAGGAATCAGAATTCAAACCCACCCAGCCCACATTGCATCCATGCCTTGCAAGTGCAAGCAGAATCCCATAGCATGCAAGCATGGAGAAGCCTTCTTGTCTCCAAGAGAAATGCAAACACCTCCACGCTGCTTTTGCTTTGGGTGAGAAAAATGGCAGCAGCTGAGAGTAGAAGCTCCTGCGGCGACCAGGAGTAATCATAAATATGCTGTTCTGCTTTGGAAATGTGCAGATGGGAAGTAGGTGTCTCACATGTAACTCCGGGGCTGGGAGGAGATGTACCAGAGAAATCAGCAATCCAGGGCGGCTGGGATGGTAAAGCTGAGAGAGCTGCCAAACAAATGCTGGCTTGAAGATGGGGATGAGAAAGGTGCAGGGAGGATCTGCAGGTTCTGAAGATGCTGCCGCGGTGTTTGGGGTTTAGGTATCGCAGCCATGGGCTCCTTGCGAGAGGTGTTGCAGTCCCCACAGTGTGCTGCAGGGAGAGGTCAGCTGAGACCATGCTCCCTGGGAATTCAATAGGACTAAATTTACTGCTTTGAGGAGAAAAAGCAAAGTCCAGGTCTAGCCAAAGAATGGACTTACATATTCTGTTCTGAGACTCATTTTAAATTCTAAATTTGAATTAAAACTCAGGTTATTTGGGGACACATCTGGGAGAAACCAAAGCAGCACCACCCGCTTCTTGGGTTGTGGGGCTTTTGACGTATGGAAGATTGAATTTTCTTGTCCTCCACATGCTGTGTGACCCAGCCAGTCAACCAGAATCTTGGAAAGGAAAAATAGAAAGGAAATGAAGGGCAGGATGGGGGCTGTTGCTGTTTATAATCTCACATTCATGGAATTGCATATTTGGGACCAAGTATTGTGCAGACATTGGGAAGGTAATTCTCCCCAGACTAAGTCAGCAACATCCAGTCTCAGCCAAAACCCAAAATTTTTGTTCTGGGACTGCAAAAATAGGAGGACAATGAAAAGAGGCAGTGCTGGCACTCAGCAGGGGAAGGTCAGGAAGCGCAGTCATGTGTGGCTCTCATCCTAGTACTATAAAAAATCAGGATGGACATCTTTCTTCTAAAGTTACCTCCTTTTTCCCCACAGCAGATACCCTTGAAATTAACTGTAAAACTACACAGTCAGTTCTTCAAGCCAATTGCTGCTTCCATGGCATTTAGGGTTCAAGCCTTGGGAGAAGTGCTGAGGAAGAGGAGCCGCCTTATGTGGAGAACCTACTGCATGAAATTCCTGCTCACCAAGGACCTCAGACTCTTCCAGTTGTCTGCTACTGGGATTCCTGATGAACCCAAAGGTTTTTCTTGAGGGACTCGGGTGTGTCTTCCATGGAGGGGGACAGCTTTTCCAGCTTCCTTCCACAGCAGTTGTGAAGGAATTGGAACTGTCTCCTCTGGCTGCCGTGCTGTCTCCAGGTATCAGTGACACCTCAGCACCTCCTCAGTCTGCTCCTTTAGCATTTTGGAGCTCTTCATTCGGATTTGTGTGAATATTCACCTTTACTCTCCATTTATTTTTGGTTGTTGTTTCATTTGATGAATGTTGCACCTTGCCTGTCAATCGCTGGTGGATTCAGAAGGAAATGCTCCTGCTCAGGCTCTCATGCAAAGCCTTTAGTCTCTTCATTTGGTGGCAACCTGCAGGTTGGCAGCACCAGTAAGGAGCTGGTGAGCATCTAAACATCTCCCATACATTGGCTGGGGGCGTGATGTGCTTAGAGTCACCCAGAGCTGAAAACTGAGCCCCGATCCCCAGAACTCCTGTTCTGTGCTTTATCCGCGAAGCCATTGAAACCTCATTGCCTGTGCCTTGTAGCCGCCGGCATTCTGGGATTCGTTATGGCATGGTAACAGCAAAGAAACCTGAGCAGCTGCCAGAGCATGTTTTGCTCGCTGTCTTTGAAGAGCATAGATGATTTTTCCCTCTGTCTAGCTGATCGTTTGCTCCTCACCAGCACAATTTTGCCTGAACTTATGTCACCACTACAGCAATTAATGACCAGGAACCTCAACGAAGGATGACTCAGTATAATTAAGGCCTGCTGACTGATATCTTATGTGTTTGCTTTGCTATTCTTAATTAATGGATTAATAAAAAAAACACCTCTAGGGGACTTGCTTTTATCCAGATTTGTTTCCCTTTGGTGTTTGACCTCCAAGACATCATACTGGTATGTACCATAAATTACGTGCTTTCTGCTTTCAACCAAAAAGGACAAGCTAAGGAGCTGAAAACAGAGATCCAGAGTAATCCCTGGCAATTCCAAGTTCTCCTAGAGCAGTACTGCGAAAAAAATATAGGTAACCTCTGCAGCTGAAGGAATCTGACTGCTCATGTAGCTGTCCAAGAAAACGGAGAAGAAATAGCAGAGATGTTATGGTACAGACTATTCTGCTCAGGAGAAGGTTTTTAGCCTTTGTGAAAACTTCTCTAGCAGGTACCCTAAGCAAATATCCTTTTCCTGGACACAAGGGCAGGTCTCCGCCTAACTGCACAAGAGCAGCCCACTAGTGACTGAAGCATCATCACAACATAAGGAAGAACAAACCTTAAAACTATTCAGGCAGATGAAGGTTGGAATTCTCCCTGCCTGTGGTTACAGTAGCAAAGGGAAAAGAGCTCTGTGAAGTGCATTGCACCAGAGTATGGCTGGGATCAAGAAGGAGTTACGTAAAGAAATATGATTTGATAAGTCAAGATTTGATCTCGCTGCCTGTTTACGGCTGGAATCAGAACTCTCTCTTATGCAACATCAAACATAATTGCTATGAAGAGCATTATGACAACAGGATGGCAAATTACTGCCTCCAGGTGCAGAATAACAACAGGAACAGACAAAAATGGCAATCCAGACGGATAAGCTTTTAAAACAGATGGCCTTGGTAGCGATGGGAGGAAAAGCACCTGAATAAGGCTCCAGCAAGTATTTAATGGCAGCAGAGCTTCGTGGGTTTTCCCTTGTTCCGTGGAGTTGGCCGCGATGTTAGCAGAGCAATTGGCTGTAACCAAGTGAAGAAAAACTCTCTTGGTTCTTCAGCAAATTTACCATTTGGGGGATGGGAGTTCATCACCTGCTTCTTCAGATACAACTCATGAGGCCTCGTGTTTTGTGTTTGCGGAGCCAAGGGTTGCTGCTGCAGGAGGGAGAGCGAGCTGCTGGTGGAAGGGGAACGGTGGGAGGTGGTGGTGTGAAAGTTGGTGGGACCTGCCAAAGCAGCTCTGAAATCACACAAACACCCAGGCAAGGCGCTGTGTGAGGAGGAGGGAAATGCAGCATCAAGCCAAGACCTGCTTCAACTTCTTACAGTTAGAATAATGTTCTTGTGCTAAACCAGTAGCTCCCCAAGAGCATAGAAATCTCATCATTGCATCTATCAAAGTCTTGGTTTTCCCCGCTCCCTGCCACCTGGGGCAAAAAAGCAAAAGGATTTGGTTCAGATGGGATCTTTCTCCTTGTTAAAATCTGCTGTTAGATATTTCTCAGGGCGAGTTTCTCGCTCCAAAAAAACAGGAGTGATTGATTTTTTTTCTCTTCAGAAGATGTAGCAAAACAGCTTTATTGCACTAAATTGGTTTTGTGTTTTGACTGGCTGTATTGGTACTAAACACAGATCAACTGAAGTCCAAGTTGAATAATGTCTTGTCACTTTTAGCACTACCAAAATATTCAGGAGCTATCTTTTCAAGTTGGCAACACTTTGTTACCACCCTGCTTAGCCCAGTCCAGTGTTTTCTAGAGCACCCTGCAGAGATGGTACCTGACAACTTGGTCCTATTTTTAGTTTGCAAACAAATAGCCCCTAAAACACTTTTGCTTCTGCCAAATATTTGCTAAATCCTTTTCTTTTCCGCCAAACACACTCCAGGCTGTTATGCTCAGAGATTACTCACTTTAGCTGAGCTGATCCTGTCACACAAAGAGTTCGAGTTCTGGAAACCACACACTTCTGGTTTTACTCCCAGATCCGTTGATTTTAGCAACTTCAACCAGAGGAAAGTGCGGAGCCCGATATCTCCGTGCTCACCCAGCGGGTGTGGCTGAGGCTAAACTCCGGTGACCACATCATGGTAACCAGGGCTTTTCACGAAAATGTTTCTCTTCCCCTCCTCTCTCCTCTGCAAACCATTGCCATCAACTCATTTTGGGGACGTGACAGATTCAAAGACAATTCCGTTGAGCATTTAACTGCAGGCTGTGTCTGCTCCCAAGCTGAGGAAGAGCTGAAACACCCACAGCTCTCTTTGGCTCAGAGACTCCTTCCAGGAGAGCCCGAGTTTGGAAGGAGCTCAGGAACAGCTTCTGCTGCGAGAAGTGGAGCACTTCCAGGAGAGGAGCCTCAGAGAAGGGGGTGGATCTCCTAAGTTGAGGTCTCTGTCTTGAGCACACCTCACACTAGCAGAGCAGATCTACTCTGGCCACCCAGCCCTGAGGACAGGGTCCTCCAGGAGCTGGGATTCCCACCACAAGCACTGACTGACTGACCCCAGCACCCTAAGTACTGGCTGCCTGGGGTAACCTGCCTGTGTCTCCTCCCCGACAGAACTATAAAAAGCCTCTAGTTTTCTCCACCGTAAGTTGAAAACACCTGAGCCGGGTTGTTCTTTAGCTGCTCTTCAGTTCCCGGGGAGAAAACCGTGCCCAGGTCTGAGGATCCTGGGAGAGCCAGCGCTGCTCACAAACCCACCGGGCTACTCCCAGCCCAACCCGAGGGTGACTCCCAGGACTCTGCTTTGACCTTGACCATCCACTTCTCGCTGACCACCCTGAAGCACATCCAAGCCCCTGCCCTTCCCTCCCTGGGTTATAACAAACGGGAGCATCCTGGGCTCAGCTCTGCCCTTCTCCTCCCCAGGCTCTCCCTGCCCCGCTCCTGTCGGGCTGGGCAGCACCCAGGGCTCTGCCACCTTCTCGGGTGCCGGTGGCGTGGCTGGCTGTGCCTGCTCAGCCCTCCTGCAGGTGTTTTCCTCCTCCCTTTCCAATTTTTGAGCCACGCCAAGGATTCTCCTGCTTTCCACCCGCACGGCGGCTCAACTCCCTCCATCCCTCCAGCCAGGACAGGCTCCCTCCGCCCCCCAAAGCCCCGGGAGAAAGGCAAACGCGGGGTACCCCCTTGCTTCGGGGGAGCCCCAAACAAGACCCAAGCTCCCCGGTGCCTCATTCACCCCTGGAAAGCGAGAAGCACTTTGCAAGCCCCAACCAGCCCCAGCCCCAGCCCTCCTGCTTCTCCCCCTTCTCGTTTTAGGCTCCCCCAAGCCCGCTGGCTGCTCCCTCCTCCCCCGGCAATGGTTACCTGCAGCTCCAGGGTCTTCTGTCCGGCGGGTAAAGGCATGAAGAGCCCCGTTGTGGCTGGACCCCCCCGTGCCCAGCGCCACCCCCTGAACCGGGAGCGCCCCCCGAGCTCCGCCGCGTCCCTGCGGCGCTGCGGGCGGGGACCGCGGCCGCTCCCCCGGGAGGAGGGACGGGGCTCCCGGACTGCAACAGCGAAGGGGAGATGAAACAGAGTCAAGGGAGGGTGCAGCAGCCCGGGAGGGGACAACCTGGGGCCACCCCCTATGGAAAAAGTTCGGGAGCAGTCCTTGCAGCGCTCAGCCGGGATGCTCAGCCCCCTCCGCCGGGATGCTCGGCACCCCACCATGAATGTCTGTGCCTCTCTGGCCAAGCTCAGGGATGTTCTTACCTGGCTCTGTCCCCTGGCTGCTCTGCCCCTGCCCCCCGCACCCCGAGGAGGCAGCGGAGCCCCTTGGTGCGGGGGCTGCGGCGGCTCCGGGGAGGGGCTGGGAGCGCCCACTCGGCTCCCCCGGAGAAAAGCGAGGGCTAGCACAGGAGACCTGCATCGCCTCTCCTGGTTTAGCTCCTTTCCAGAGCCGGGAAGTCCTTTTAAAGAGTCGGAAGGGCTCGTTTGGAGAGAGCCCCCTCCCCGAGAGCTTGGGAGTCGCTGGTGCTGCTGCTGCTCCGCGAGTGCAGCTTCTGAGTCGGCGGCTCCTTCGCACAATCCCAGGATGTGCTTCAGGGACGAGGAGAAGGGATTGGCACCTTTACCACGTCGATCTGAAGCTCCTGCCTCTGGGAACTGAGCAGAAGGGAAGAGTAAGTGCCAGGGTCGCCCTCAGCACCCTGCCTCTCCATGGAGAACAGGAGCTGAAAGCCCATGTGGGGAGATTTTACTCCAGCTGGCTGCAAATCAGGCCCCCAAATTACCAACTAATGGGAAGATGCAAGGCTTCATATCCCGGTTAAACTTGGTGTTTTGATTTACTCCCTCCTAAACTCCCACGGTCTTCACCGGGGTTCCGCTGGGCAGGAAGGAGTTGAAATATTTTTGCCCTTTGAATGCAACTAGTGGGATAAAAGTCATAGATAGCTCTCTGCTCTCCACCCTGCACCCTCCCTCTGCTATTACATATCGAAACATCCAAAGCAGGGCCACCTAAGCCATACTGAGCCCGTGTACACAGCAGGGAACGATCAGATTAGTGGCTGGGTAACCACCCGGCCCCTGCCAGGCGCTCCGGTTTCCATCAGCATGTGCCGGGCGTCGTGCTCCGTAATAATGTGGATGATCTTAATCCAATGGTGAGGCTTTTCAATTAGAGACCTGTGATTGAGTCAGATGTGTGAATGCGAAAAGGAGAAGGAGAAAGCTGCTTTTGGCATGTCGCTTTCTAATTCAATCTGCTGATGTATTTATGGTCATGTATCACTAAATTGAACTAAGACCCTGGTCGGCTCTTGCCATGACAATGGGGAGAGTCATCCGATAAAAATAGAGATGGGGTGATAAACAGAAGAGGAGATTTTGATTACCTTCTTTGAAAACACGCCGAGCAAAACGTGATACAATAGCCCCGCTGGGAATATCAACTTCGATCAAATGAGGGTTAATTTGATGAATTTCCCCCATAGATTTTATTAGCATTTTTTAATCACTCATGATATAAAAAAAGGTGCAGAGAAAACACAGCGGTCCCTAAGTTTCCCCAAAGAAAACACCGCTCTTCATCTAAACAAACACCTTGCTAGAAGTCTTTTTACCAGGACCTGTGCTATGCTAGCAGCAGGGTTTTCAAAAGCTCCCAAGGTTCGCTAAATTCTGTATCCACTCCAGCCAACAGCAATGCCGCCCTTTGGGGCTGAACGAAGGGAACACAAAGGCTACTGGAGAACTCTACCTATTATCAGGCTTTTAACGGCTAATGCTCCTGCTCCAAGACCAAAGATCAGTTACACCAACCAGAGAATAAACACGGGAGGAAAAATACCTCCTGGTATACAAACGTGGGCGCAGGTACCCAGCAGCGTGGGCTGGGCACGCAGACCTTCAGCGGTGCAAGGAGAAGGGTGATCACCCAGGTTTGGTGTGGTGAAGGTCAGGGTGTGAGGCAGATGAGATGTGTGGAGGGCAAGCACACTACAGTTGTGTTTAATTTTACTGGCTCAGTCCTTTTTGCTACATGTAATATTTTATAGCTGTATAGTCTGTGTAACTTCAACATTTTTGTGTTGAAGTTATGGAGAGGAACGAGATATAAATATGTAAAGGATGAGTGTCAGGAGGATGGAGCCAGACTCTTCTCGATGGCGTGCAGTGATAAGAAGGGAGTAATGGGTGTAAACTAGAACACAGGAGGCTCCACTTGAATATTAGGAGGAACTTCTTTGCAGTGAGGGTGCCAGAGCCTGGCCCAGGCTGCCCAGGCGGGTTGTGGAGTCTCCTTCTCTGGAGATGTTTAAAACCCACCTGGACGAGTTCCTGTGTAACTTGGTCTAGATGATCCTGCTCCAGTGGGGGGATTGGACTAGATGAGCTTTCGAGGTCCCTTCCAATCCCTGAACATTCTGTAAATCTGTGTGAGATCTAATATGAACTAAAAGCCTCAAACTCTATCATTTTGTTTTGTTCTACTCTTTGTGTAAAACCACCCCTCAAATAGCCAGAACTTGGATACAAGCCTATTTATTTTGCCATTCCTGGTCACATACAGAAGTTTTACTGTCATAACATGATCCCTGTATGTGACCAGGAATGTATCTTCTTGGTTGAACAACCAGTTGGGGCTGGGAGATGTGTCCATTCCTCATCCCCACAAGAATCTCTATGCTATGAAGATGCCTATCCCAGCAAGCTACGCCACTGACACTTGTGGTGAGTGAAGCTGTGAGTCCTGAGACTCAATTCCAGCCTCTGCTGGAAGGTTACACTATGATTTCCTCTAAGGATTGTAAACAATTTTATTTTTTTTTTTACCATTTCCAGTTTTGAGAAAAAGGAAATGTCTGAAGTAAGAGCTCCACTAAGGTACCTTGAAAAAAAATCACTGAGTTTGCTGGATGACAGTGGTTGCTCATCACATGGAGCTTTCAAATTTAGCTGAGATTTTGGGCTACAGTGTAACCCTGAGTTATTCATGTTGCCATAGAAATAAATGGCTCCATTTTCTGCCATTCACTGTTCAGAGCTTCAGACCACACTGGCTCCAGATACTCATCACTGCTCCACCTCACAAGCCCTGGCCATGACCATGGGGTTGGGTTTCCAGTCTTCCTTCTCCTGGGAGCTCCACAGCTCCATATGTGGCAGGGACTTTTCTTATTTTCTTTCTTTTTCTTTCTTCCTTTTCTTTTTTTTTTTTTAATGATTGGCTTGCATTCAGCTAACACACTTCTGAAGCTCACAGAAAACGTGCTTCGGCTCAACTTCTAACTGGAAGACACTCACTCTGTCCAATTACATTCACAGTTTGGCTGGCTGAAGCTGAATGTTTTCCCTTTGCCTGCAGAATACACTGTCAAGAGCCAGGCAGGAGGAATCACGATAAGGTTGAGGTGTTTTCGCTTCTCTTTGTCGTTCTCCTTACGAGGAAAAGTCACTGCCTTTCAAATCAGTGCATTAAAAAGCTCTCAAACGGGCTGTAATTACAAGCCCATCTGTTGTCCAATTATTGAATCACCCACGGCAGAGATGCGGGAAGATCTTCCCAGTTGGTTGTTCCCCACCGTGGTGATGAACCAGCAGTCCAGCTCACTGTGCCTCTTGGAAGCCCTCTTGGAGGAGAAAGCATGGGCCAAGGGACTGGATTTGCTCATCAGTATCTTAAGAGAATATTGTTCAGCTCTTTGCAGCTTGGTTGGGAAAGAAAACTACTTTTCTTTCCATGACTTTCAAATCAGCTGTTCTCAAGCAGCCATGGATCCAACTCATTGATCCTTCAGCCTTCGATCTGGTAGACAAACTGTCTGCCCAGTCCTTCTGATGGAAATATGCATCTTCACAGAGAGCTTACTCATCTCTGAATAAACCCATCTAGAACTCTCCAAAGACCTCAAAATCTTGTTTTCCCAGCACCGAGGAAGAATCACTAGTCTTAAAGTGGAAAAATTTTGCATACACCACTTTGTTTGTATCAGCAGCATCTTGTGGTTTTCAGCAGATTTTTCGGGCAATGTAGCTTTTCAATGAGAAGCTCATTTTCCATCAGGAAGACTTCATCAGATGGGATTCTTTTTTCAACCAACCATTAAACTCAGCGAGCCTTTCCTGCTGTTGGGCTGTGCCTCAATGGCAGGTATTCAAATTGCGTTTTCCTCAGTTCGTTGATGACAAAGGGATCTGTGACCTTCCAGAGCTTGGTTGGAGAGCCGTGTTAGTGTCATGTGCCATCGTTCACTCCGCCTCCCTCCTCCTTGTCCTGTCCTTGATCAATCACTCCAGGCAAGTGGTTCTGAGCAGAAAAGAACAGCCCTGGAGCTCTGACTCTACAAGCTTTTTGGAGACCACGGTTTTTAAAGATGAATAATTTATTAAAAGCGTTTTGCCCACATCCTACTTTTCTCTACAGTCTTTCACTGGCTTACTACAAGAGTCTCTCAGACAGGCTCAAGTGATGTTTGGAGATAATTTCACCATTGTACTGAAATGACGAGGCCAATGGCAGGATTCCAGCTGCAAAGCAGATCCTTTCTGAAGAATCGCTGCATTTCATCAAAGGGATGAAACAGGGAGAACATTTGAGGTAGCCAATGAGTAACTGCAGAATATTTGTAGGAAGACATTCGTATGTGCACATTTCCCCCTATTTTAAAGCAGAGTACTTCTCTCTACTGTGTTTGGAATGGTTTGCTTGGATTTTTCCCCTCATAGGCTATAATAAAACACATCCAGGTATGTTTTCATTTAATTAAGGTGAGATGATGTCCAAGCAGCATATTTTCTTCAGAATGTGGCTGTCTTCTATTAACTTGCTGCTTACATCTGTTAGGATAAATGTGAGATGCTGTATTTTGCAGACCAGGTGATTTTCAAACCCGTAGCTCAGATTAGGGTTTTTCTTTGAAATCTCATATTTTTTTTGCATTAGGCATCTGATCCTGAGGCAGTACTTCTGTAAAAGGTTCTGGTTTTCTGCATTACATGGCCATCCTAAACAAGTGACAGGACCACATGCAACACGCCAGAAGTCCAGATCTGGCAGGAAGAGAATTTATTATCTTCTACCGGTGCAGTGGAGAAACCGTCATTATTAATTAGTAGGCAGCATGTAACCCTTTCCAGCTATCACCTACCAAAAGTTCACTGTCACTCTTCAGAGTTTAGCTATGCAAAATACACGTCCTACAGAAATGTCCTCCTCCCTAAGCTTGTCGATGCTGCGGAGGTGCTTGAAAACTGAAATGGAGGTTGCACTGGTGCTGGTATTTTCAGAAATGTGCTGTGTGGGCTGAGCACTGGAGCTGGGGAAGTCAACGGGTCTCTTGTGACCTCCGTGGGTGGCTTTTTGTCCCGCTGTTGTGACTGGGAAGCAAAGTGACGAGGTGAGTTACTTAATGATTCATTATTCATTTTGTAGTTATTAATGTGAGCAGCAGGCAGCACCTCAAGCCTGCAAACTTGTTTGGTTTTCTGCCAGACTCCTCATTACGCCCATGTAAACACAGGCAAATCATTTAATAGAAGAATCTTTATTAAATAAGGAGAGAAGCCTCATTAAATAGAAAGCTCCTGAGCTTTAATGACAAATATTTACAAGCCTGGGGATTTGTTGCAGGATTGGAAGGGGTAACAGCAGCAACTTGGTAAAATCAAGTGTTTAGTAAAACACGACACGTTTCAGGATTCAAATCCAGAAGTCATTGCTCTCTCTGAGGAGAAGGGTGGAAGGATCCATGACTTACAAGTGCTCTCCAGTGAAAAGACGTGGAGTGCAGAAGTAATAGCATTGCCTGGCATCTGATGTAACCATAAACAAGTGTCTGTGCGTTACCTGACAAACACTCAAAGCTGAATGATAATATTTCTGGTGAGCCAAAGCATTTTTCTGAAACTGTTCGAGTCAGAAAGACTTGCAAGGTTTTAATTGTTTCAGTGTAGGCCAGGAAGGTTTTCACACACCCTCTTGAACCAGAGATGGACAAATCCATTTCTCAAGAAGCCCTGTGGTGCAATCTCTTGTTTAGGGCATCACTCTCAGAGGAACAAGGCTATGAGTGCTAGGAACAATACCCAGCTCTAAGTGGGTTTTTAGGGCTTAAGCTGTTGTCACTGCTAAAGAGAAGCAATGATAAAAGGTTTTCCAAAGAACGAAATAGAGGAGAAGAGTAGAGTAGAGTAGAAAAGAGAAGAGAAGACAAGACAAGACAAGAATATTCCAGCAGGAAAGGACCTACAATGATCATCTAGTCCCACTGTATGACCATTTTAGGGTTGACCTAGTTAAAGGATGTTATTACAGGTATTGTCCAAATGCCTTTTGAATACTGATGGTCTTGGGGCACCGACAACCTCTCCAGGAAGCTCGTCCCAGTGTGTGACCACCCTCTTGGTAAGAAATGCTTCCTAATGTCCAATCTAAGCCTCTGTTTTGAATAGTCCTTGTGGGTCTTGGACCATAGAGAACTTCCTCTGGCCCTTGCATTTGTATCTCCTGCTCAGACAAGCTGGAAGCAATCCTTGCCACTCGTGTAATATCAGCAGTATATGACTGAAGTTGGGTTTTCTGCTTGTGTTCTTTTCCACGGCCTCTGCTGGCACTCTATCTGTCTTCTAATGGACATACCCCGCAGCCTTTGGTCCCTTCAGGAAATTCAGTCTGCAGACAAATTCGGTGCAATTTATCGCTTTGCTTTTAATGAGAAGCAGACGCAAAAAAAGAAGAATATGAAATATTAACAACAGTCTCTATGCACATGTGCCCGTTTGTGGAATATAATAGCCTCGTTATTAAATTCAACAGCCCAATTCACTTCGGCACCGAAGTGAGCCAGGCTCATTAGCAGGCTCACTGCTGCTAGTGAGTGTTTGGTTAATGGGTAGAATGCGTCTTCTTGGGTTCTTCCTGGCACTTGGCTTGTCTTGCTATATGAATAACAAACATTACATGTTGTTGGTTCGGTTTTTTTTTTATTGTTTGTTGGGGGTTTTTTTTAATAGCTCTAATGTCTTGCACTTAAAATACTCCAATTCACTCTCTTGAAATGCTCTATCAATACTTATTTAATTTCTGTCCCCTGGGAGCACTATACCCATTCTGCTGGCACAGTGTGTTCTGCGAAGCCTCAACTGTGAGCTGATAACAAGGCTGAGAAAGAAGCACTGATATCTTCCCTCTCACTGCATACCAAAAGCCTGCTGTTTACCAGAAAAAATCTCTATTCCAGTGACCTGCAAGTTCCATTTTATTGTTTGTAGGCTTTATGAGATTATGACTTTTGAGACCAACTTTCAGAAAAGATTTATTTAATTTTTATTTACTTCTTTACAGTAAGAACCTTTCCTCTGTGTTAAATTGGGAAGTCACGTTGCTTTCTAGGTTTGATCGTTGAAGCAGAACCTCATTCCCACAGCTCTAATTTCACCTTTTTATTTTCTGCTTCAGGGAATCGAAAATGCTCTCGTCAGAGCTTTTCCCTTTAATAGAAAACAAAAATTAGCTCTTGGCAAGTAGGACTTCTTGTCAAATAGGTTTAACTTGTGGCTGTAGCATCCTACATAGAAGCACGGAGATTCACAAGTTACGTAACAAGTTTGTCTTCTCTGCCAGTGTTTCCTTCTTTATTGAAGAATCCTGGGTTGGTAATTTTACCGTTGCTTATCTTTGTGCAGCTTTTAACAGATTTTTTTTCTTCCCTCAGCAGAACAAATGTCAGAAACAAGCTGACAGATTTCACACACAGGCAAGGCAGCAATTTCTCGTAAAATGTGTTTTCTTTAAATACTTCTGCGCTTGCCACCTTCAGCAGAGTATTTCATCAGGTGACAGGGAAATTATTATAGTAATTTTCCTTCCCCATTTCCCGCAATATCCCTGCTTTGTGTTGATAACCTCTTCGGTTTCTTGAGAATACATAAGCTCAGTTGGCTTTAGTGCATCTCATATGTCTCTCTACAAACACCGCCTTCAGGGGAGTGGTGGGATCCTGATGGCAGGTTGCTCTGAGGATCCTCCTGTGAGGAGAAAGGGTGTCAGCGTTCCCATGCCAGGGATTTTGTCCAATCTAAACTTAAAAATTTCGAGTGCTCAGTATTTTCCAATACTTCCATCTCATTACCCCTAGCGATATCCTATCACATTATTTCATCTCAGCTCTTTCTCACTTGGGTTATTTTTCACATCATTCATTCACTGTGAGAAGCATTTACCTGCAAATGCGCTCGATTTCGGTCGTACATCTTTCTCTTGGAGGTTGACCTCTGTAATTAATAACACAGGCTTCAAGAGCTTGACAACTATAAGTCAAAGCTCCTCAGTATGAGTAAATGCTGAAGCATACATCAACTGTAGGAAATTCGTAGACCATTAGGCCCCTTTTTATCAAGCCTGGCCACGCTGTGCTTTAATTATCTCTGTTAAGCTTTCCTCCTAAAGGAATTCCTTGAAACTCCAAGTGGTGTTTGCGTTCTGAGTGTGAACCACCACTCTTCTTTCCAAAACAAAGGCCAACAAAAGCACCCTCTTATGAATGTGAAGAGCCCTCAGCTCCGCTTTCTCAAACACTGCCGTACGTGTCGGTAAGATTTATCAAGCCCTAATGAAGGATGTTGTCGCAATCTTGTGGCTCACAGCCAGCTCTCGATGCCTGAGATGTGAAATTAGATTGTGCTGAGACTAATGCACCACAACATACGTTATTAAGTGATTTACAGCTTTGGCTGCAGGGCTGTAATATGGGTATGACTGCGAGGGGCGTTTAGCACAGAGGTATGTATTTAAGAGATTTTAGTTAAAGCCCATTAAACCCAGGAGGGATGTTCTTACTCTAAAGCACAACATCTGCACCAGCAGGGAGGAAAGAGGGAGCAAAGTCTTGTCCGTGACTCTCTAACCTTGTAACTCTTGCCTTCAGCTAATTTCACTCAATTTTTCCGTATATTCTCACAAAGACACACTGGAATGCAAACCAAACACCAAGTATTTAATTCCTTTTTGGGACAGAACTTCTGTTTTTTGAAAGGATTTTGGTTATGAAGTTTTTATCCAGCTTTGTATGGTCTTGGTGAACTGTAGGAAACTACGTTTGAATACAAAGAGATTTAATGTCCGTATTTCTCTGCCAAAAGTGAAAAGGGTGCTATTGCTCATCTGCTTTTAAAGCTTGACTGTATTCAGGGTGCAAAGGTGCTTCATGGTTAGTGCAGAGGGGGCAGAGTCAAAAGATGAATGAAGTCATCGTCTGGATCACACCTCCATCCATAGATATTAGCTGTTCCCATCTAGATAGGAACACAAATCCTGTGAGACTGGAAGGGAACATCACATTTACTCCCCTGCTTCCAGAGTCTAGAAGAGTTCAGAAAAGATATACAGCAAAGATTAGAGGCTACTTCCCGATATTCAGGAGTAAATTTAAAGAGCTACAATATCAGTGCAATAAGAATCCTGTGGACATTGCACGCATCAGCTTAGATCCTTTCATATTTCTACCAATGCACTTTGGAATCCATGTAAATGTGCTCATCATGACACCTTTTCATGATCTTACTCATTAATATGGTTCTTTTGATGACAGCCTTGGGCTGACGGAAGAATTCCACTGTCTGGATGTTCCATCTCCGACGCAATGTGAAGACCGCTGTTGTGGGAAGGGGGCTGGTTACGCAAGGTCCATGCGCTTTCCTGCTCTGCTAATAAAATGCCACAACAGGTAGTGCTACGATATAATCAGTTACAGTATAAATACTCTGAGTCTGCATGCAAAGCTCCGAAAGGGTAAGGGAAGAATATCCAATACGAGGCACCACTCACTGCTGTTTTTATCTGCTTTGCTGATAGCGCTGGAAAAGAAAATGAAGGACATCACGTGTTCCTCCAGTTCCAGCTGTTGCAGCTGTCGTAATAAAATACATTTTAAAAGGAACAGAAGCTTCAGACCCACAACCGAGACACAACTTCCCATCCTAAACAAATTGGAGATGATATGGACAACCTCGGTTGCGCTGAGGGGAACTGGTTTGTCAGGAAACACAGGCAGAGCCCTGAGCAGTTTTACTCTGCAGGAGATCTCCACGCCTGAACATTTTTCTGCTCTCCTTGCCAAGCACGTCTGTTTGGCTGATAAAAGATGTCATTTTCCCCATCTTGCTTTGCCTCCCTTTGGCTGAACAAGGGATGGTATTGAAAGAAGGACACTCTCTAGGTGACTAAAGGTTGCACCTGTCAGTGCTGCTCTGGGAGGTAATTTAGACTGGTTATTGAACTAGATATGCCAGTTCCAAATA
>WEIS01053754.1:623-10970 GCA_013389965.1 Todus mexicanus
GAATTGTCTGATAAGGAATGCACAATTTAGAGAAAACTTGAGGTTGGAGCCCTTCTTAGGCAAAACTCTTTATTTTTAACTCTCTACAATGACTGCAAGTATCTGAGCTAAAAATCTACTAAGTGCATACATCGGGTTTTTTGTGCATTCCTTTTTTCAAAGAAGGAAACTCAAAGGTAAAGAGAGCAGAGGAAGAAAGCCCAAGACATAATGCTAGTCTTTGCTCACCTATATCAGTTTGCAGAGAGGTGTTGCGAGACAAGTTCCTGAGCAGTGAGACTGCTGTTTTCTTCACTGTCGGGTGACTTACATGCAGCATAGTTCGAATACTTGGAAGGCCATTTGCCTTCTGAACAACCGTCCGGGCCACCGCAAATGGCATCTGTTATAAGGCATGTGGCAATAGTGTGTCATTTCCATGTATGTCTAGCCTCATAAAAAAATGCAGCAGGTTTTCTATATCAATTTAAGCATGTTAAAAATAGTTCAAATCCAGAGCTACATATGAGCTGCAACTGAAAGGCAAGGTGACATAAAGTAAATTTTGAACCCTCTTTATCCCTCATGCTCTTTGGCCAATTCCTCTGACAGCTCATTAGTTTCTTACCGCAAAAGTGATCTGCAGCTGTGTCAGAGCCTTCCTCTCCCCATGGGACTGATTACATTCCACAAAACATTTTTGGTGCTTTTAACATCTACACATCCCTCACTGTGCTATGAGTTAGTGAATTCCACATATGGAGGTATACACAGAGTGAAAAGAAGCAGTCACTGTATTTGCCAAGCAAGAAATAGCTGCACTGCTGGTTATGACATTCCCTTCAAAGTTCTTCGATTTCCTTGATTGTGCCTGTGA
This sequence comes from Todus mexicanus, assembly GCA_013389965.1. Taxonomy (NCBI): domain Eukaryota; kingdom Metazoa; phylum Chordata; class Aves; order Coraciiformes; family Todidae; genus Todus; species Todus mexicanus. The sequence goes on from WEIS01053754.1 coordinate 1,480, forward strand.
GCCAGTGGCTTGTCAGTGGTTATTTGAGCACAGCGCAGTGGGCACATTGCACTGCAGCCCTAAACTCTATGCATTCACTTTAAGAACAAGACAATAAGAAAAAGAAAAAGCAAACTTACTGGTCCACTGCCAGCTGTGAGGTTCTGAAGAGCTCCCAAGGATGCTTCCTGGGTATAATTTCTTGTACTCTTTGCTATTAAGGAGAGATATATCCTTATCAGTGTGGAATGCCAGAGTGATTCAACACCTCTGGGATTGCTCTTTTCCTCCGGTAGTGGGGTGTCTTGCTGCTTCTAAACATAAAAACAGATTAAGCCTTTAGAAATAGTGACCTTATATGACAATGCATCACAAAATAAACTAGCCATTTTCTGACTCTAAGATCAGACTATTTGCAGAGTGTCAAGTTATGAATTCAAATGACAATGTGTAAAATTTCAATATGTAATTATAGTGGCAACACCATCCAAAAAGAGGAGATAGGCATGGGAGAAGCTGCTTCTCATCTCTCAGCACCTGACACTACAGGCCAAGGACAAGGAGAAATATTTATGGCCAGTTAGAGTTGTATGTGTATGGAACAAGAGAAGGCAGAATTCACTCCAGCAGAACAAATAGATGGGGAAAGGTCATCAATCCTATTCGTTTGCTTTTGCTCTCCCCTAATATCTGTTTCTCCTCCAATAATTCCCAGTTGTCAGAATATTTGTGATCTGTACCACACTGCATAAAAAGAAGTTCTGAGATATCCCAAAAGCCAGCAAATCATGGAAGCAGCAAGTCATCTGGTACTGGTTTCACCAGTGAAGCCATGACAATGTCCACTCAGTGCTGGGGCACTTGCCCAGTTGTTGCACATGGTACAGATACCACTAAGATCTATCAGAGGGGATGAAACTGAACAGGGGTATTTCTCAGCTAATGAAACAGTGAATTGCTGTGTCATTTTCATCAGCAGCAGTTGAACAAGATAATGGGTGTGAGAAAAGGCTATTGATATTTATTTTTTTGGGGGAGCAAGTAAATGTTACACTACCAGATACATTAATAACAGATTAAGTAGATTACAGCCTTATTCTCCAGAAGTTGCTACAACTGACTAACAAAATGAGACGTAACTAAACATGTGCTTTACCTCTTTTACTTTTCTGCTCCGTGTTCCAAAACAGCCCGGTGTTTTATCGTTGCTAGAAATATTCCTTCTTTGCATATATATGCTCTGGGCATAGCTCTCAGGGAGTTCTATCTCTAGCTGGTAGGAAAGATTGTGAAGAATGCATACACAGTTCTCTGTGGCCTAAAATAACAAAAAAATAGAAATCTTGAAAGCTTTGGCATGCGCTGAAGGGATGTGTATAGACATGGGAAAACCTTTCATTTTTGGATCTTCAACAATTAACTGCAGAGCTTCTAATGGCATACAGGAGACTAGTGTTTGTGCCAGAGATCCACAAGGCTGCATTTACAATGATAAATTAAACATGCCCTGGGATGTTGCTGAGCACTGAGGCCAACTGGCACACATGGCTTACATTTGGAGCACAGTGCATGCCTGTTTGAAATGGTCGTGGGACATTATAATTCCTGAATTGTGCTGGGAATTGTTTGGGCGAGTGCTATTTGGCATGGACTAGAAGCATGCCAAGGAATGTTTAAGAGCTTAAGAATAAAGACAATCATGTACACACTTCTCTGTAGCGTCAGCAAAAGGAAAGATTTGTATCCTTCCTATGGAGGAAGCACTTTTCTCCAGTAGAACGCTTTTTAAAATTAGAGCATGGCTAAGGTCAGGTATACGATTTCTGAGTGGTGAGTCTAGTGGCAAAAGGCTTTATTATTAGTTCCTCCCTTTTTGAAGGTAAAAAAGGAATGAGTGGTTTTAAGATGAAATGCAGCAGGAAGCTATTGGCACAAGTGTAACGTTCTGGATTCACCCTGAAGCTAATGGCACTTAACGACAGGGAGATGGAGAATCTCAAGTAACTAATCCTTGAATAGAGCTATAAATGTGCAGTAATTACCGCTACACAGCACAAGTTACAGCAGGCATGCTAGGAGTGCCTCACAGGCTGTGGTTAACCTTCTTATAAGTGATGGCTGGTCTTCTCATTCAACTTCACTCAGCTAAAAGACAAGCATCTAGTATAAGCAATCTTCAGGGTTCATTTGCAGTCAATGGTGGGAGGAAGAGAATGAGAGGAACTGGCTTGTGGAGGTGTCTGTGTCCCTGTAGTTACTGGCTTAGCAACAAGTATAACTTCTAAAAAACTTGGGGAAAAGGAATCCCATTTTAAATGATGCAAGCTCCTTCATTACACTGCTACCCAAAGGGATTTAGGCTCTTCATTTCCTGAGGGGTATATAGCACTAAATATACAGGAGAGTAACCAGATTAATTTTTTAAGCTTCCAGTTACCTAGCTGTATTGGGTTTGGCTGGGATGGAGTCAGTGTCCCCATAAGACACCAGTGTTGTGACTGCTGCTGAGCAGGGCTGGCACAGCACCAGGGGGATGGGGTGGACAAGATCTTGGGAGGGGACACAGTCAGGACAGCTGACCCAAACTGTCCAAAGAGCTATTCCGTAGCATCAGATGCCAGCTCAGGTATAAGAGCTTGAGGAGAAGGGGAGGAGGGGGGGCATTCGTGTCAGAAGACATTTGTCCCCTAAGCACCCGCTACATGCATCGGAGCCCTGCTTCCTGGGAGAGACCGAATATTGCCTGCTGTGGGAAGCAGTGATTAATATATATATATATATATATCGCTTTGCTTCGCTTTGCATGCGTGGCTTTGCTTTATAATTTTCTCATTAAACTGCCTTTATCATATCCTGTGAGTTGATTCCATCTTATTCTCTTCCCCCTTTGTTGTGTTGTGGGAGGTGTGTGTACTGGGTGGGGGAAGAGCGATAGAGGAACTTGGTGGGTACCTGGCACTTAGCCAAGGTTAACCCACCACACTAGCGCCCTGAGATAACATAAAAGGTACTATCTGACTCTTTAGGTGTTTCAGTATCCCTGAAAGTTGTGACTTTATGTCACTTTTTCGAAAAACAGACAAAAGTTTCTAGCTCTGGTGACTCTGAAAATGTTTTCCCAGTGCTAAGGTATATTATTCTTCTAGATGGCATGATAAAAATACTTCAAAAAGCTTCTTCCTGGACTTTCATTTCTGGTAGCAGTTCTGAAAGCCTTGGAAATAAGTTTAGCACTTACACCACAACTGTTCCTGAACATTGGTTTCTAAACAAAAGGAACAGTTCTCTTAGCAATTTCCCCCAGAAAAAGACATTTCATCTCAAAGAATACCTTGTCATTTGGCTCGTGGTCTGCAATAGTTCCCTGAATATAATACACAAGAGAATCAATCAAGCCGTCACATTCTCTCATCTTTTTTCTTCCTTCTGGGCCGGCAGAGCTCATGTTTCTGTGCAGGGAGGAATATGTTAGTAAGAAGAGATTTAGTCAAAGATATTTCCTTGCACCCCTCTGACAAACTTTTCCAGCTAAATCATAAAGATGCTGAAGTTAAAGCTGACTGCTTCTTTTCTTCAGAGCTGTAAAATACTCTGAGCCTCTGCTCAGTAAAACTTACACTTCAGTGAACTTCCAGACAAAATCAAATACTCCAGAAAAATAAACTATTTTGTTAGGATGGGTAAGGTAAGACCAGATTTTACAAGGGCTTGTAGTGATAGGATAAGGAGTAATAGCTTTAAGCTGGAAGCGTGTAGACTTAGACTAGGTATTAGGTAGAAATTCTTTACAGTGAAGGTGAGGAGACACTGGAACAGGTTGTCCAGGAAAGTTGTGGATGCCCCTTCCCTGAAAATCTTCAAGACGAGGTTGGACAGTGTCTTGAGCAAACTGGTCTAGTGTGAGCTGTCCCTGTCAATAGCAGGGCAGCTGGAACTGGATTATCTTTAAAGTCCCTTCGAACCTAAACCATTTTATGATTCTGTTATTCATGTCATCTCAAATTTGAATTAATCTTTTTAAAACTGTCAAACACACTGGATTTCCCCCCCCATTATTCCATTTTTAATTATGTTTCTAATATTTAGTACAGTAGCTATATCAAAAAATCAGAGGAAAGACACCTGTAAAAATTTCCATGCATACAAATGTCCTTTGGCACTTACCTACACCAAACTGGTCTTTAATCCTATCAACAGACACATGTTCTGAGAGTTTTAGCAATATTGGTACATTAACAGGTAAAGATAACTGTTTTCAGTTATAGGGCCAAATTCACATGCAGTTCATGTATTTGTGGAAATACTCCAAGGGATGCGAGTGGACAGAAGGAAATGCAATCGCATCTGAATCGGCAGGTTGGAGCAGCTGCTCAGCCTCACCACTGGGTGTGAGGCTGAGAGGACAGCCACAGCTGCCACTGCCATTGCTGCTGCACTGGTAGTGTGAGACAAGGAAGATGAAAAAATACACTGTGCTCAGCTGATTCCCAGCTTCCCAGAGAAGCTGCTGGCACTTAATCAGAAAAAAGCTGAAGCGATTAGAAGCTGCTCAGTCAGAGAAACACCAGATGCCTTCTGCGATGCTTTCTGCTATTCTGCCACAGCGGCTCAGATGCTGCTCCGCACACCTTCTGCTTCCCCCAGACCAAAGGAAGCCACTGTTTGCCCGGCTTTCAAGTAACATTTTTTGAACTTTGTAGTAACCCAAGTACAACTTGACAATGAATTAGGAAAGTGATTTAAAACCCTTGAAAAGCTAAATACACACTTCCTGCTTGAAGTTTGGCTCTAAATAAGCTACCAATTTCCAGGGACATAACAACACTTACAATTTGGGGGTATAATTATTTTTTAACCTGAATAAACTCTGAATTATGGAATGCTGGAATTATGAGCGTAAGCCTCATTATTTTGGACTCCTGCAGCTCTGCTGGCCAATAGGCTGCACACAGCATCACATTCCAGCTTCTTTGTCTTAGCATCCACCACAAACAGAGGGACATGTTCCTTTAGATAGTTTCAGGGGTTTTACTTTGCATGCTTACTTTACCCACTGGAAGTTACAACAGTTAAAAATTTTATTAATCATAAAACCAGTAAGGTACAGCTTTGAACTTTCCTGTGGCTTACGATAGCAAAACAAATGTAATGTTTTATATAGTCAATGCAGTTCTTATTTTTTGCGGGTTTTTTAAGGGGGTTGGAGTTTGGGTTTTGTTTGTTTGTTTCTTTTTGCTTTTTTTTTTTCTTTCCCCCTGGTAAGTACATATTCAGATTAAATACTAATACATTGTAATTCTAGTCTTACTTTAGGTCATGCTGTGAACAATATCTCTACTTATTAGATCATTCCCTCATGGAATTATATATCACATAATTAATATTCAGATACCTCAGTATGGCCTACTACAGACATCACTTTGGAATTTAATTTTACTTATTTATGTCACATTCGAGGTATGTCACTCCTTCAAATGTTTATGGTTATGCTGACAGAAATATATGTTACAGCCCTTCTAGCGCATAGCAAAAATAGTTTCTGAGGCACACAGACTAAAAATACTATTAAAAGATAAGCGTGGAATTTCCCTTGCCAAAGACACTTCAGCTGATACAGTATTTCATTTTGTCACACTCCATTACTCTAACAATGCCTGAAGTTTTGATAGCAATAATCATGCTGGATGGGTGTGCAAGGAGAGCCCATCACCTGGCCCTGCTGTCTAGCATGAATGTAGCGGGTACGCAGCTTTAAAGCTCCAGAGGCAGAGAAGAGCCTGAATTGGAGGCACTGTTCCATTCTGCAAAGGAAATTACTGAAATCTGCTTCATGAGCTGATGCTCAACTGTTCATCTAGTCAGAGATATCAGTGTATGTCTGTGTGTGTCTGTACACATATGGCCACTCCATTCTGCACCTTTTCCTGTTTCCTTATCTCTACAACACGGACTGGGAAGGGAAGAGCTCCTGCTCTCCTACTTGCCCAATTCCAGTTATAACCACTACACTCTAAACAGGTTCAGAGTTGGTTTGAAGGCAGAGAAGAGCATTTCAGGCAAAACCTAAGTTTGTTCGCTTACTGAAGCTTGAGAAATCCCAGGAAATAAAAATATTGTTAGATTGGGAAAAAGAAATGTTTCTGAGAAGTGTCACAGAAACATAAATTAAAAAAAAAATAATTTTGAAACAGTGGCAATATTTTGTTTATAAAATTGCCAAAGCTTCCCAGGATGTGAGCTTCCTAACAACTGGAACGCCTCCCTCTGAGCTCAGGAGCTGGACTCTCTTGAAAGTGCAATTCCTGGAGGCCTTGAAATACTCAGTGCTTGGGCATTTTCTACGGCTGGGCTGGCCCAGTATTGTGGTCCTTGGCAACCCCCATGGTGAGATTTCAGGGCTACCTAGTAAGTCCACTATGCAAGTTTGTTTTACTTGCATTTTATCAGAAGTACACTAAGAAAAATACATCTGTGGAAAAAAGGATCATTTGGTGTCAAGATCATGAGTCCTCTCACAGAAAACCTCTTCTTCTATCCAATTTCTAATAGCTCTATGTTGCATTCATATTGAATAGTTGGAAGAAGGCAGAGTGGGGAGAATGAAGCCTTAAGAAGATTGCTGCTTGTAGAGATGCTCTCCTTTGAACCACCCAGAACTGACATTTTGGCATCACCTAACTATTAAACGTCTCTGACTTTTGGCATGCTTAAATATGGTAATTCTGGTGACATGCCCAAACTATACCAGATGCTAATGTAGATGCATCGTATCTATCTATGTACCTAATTTATCTCATCTCATCTCATCTCATCTCATCTCATCTCATCTCATCTCATCTCATCTCATCCTTGTTGTTTCTGTTCTCTCTTGCACACATGCTCGGTTTAACTATATCAGTAACTGAACTAGCCACTTGCCTACGTTCCTGTGGTGTTTGTGGAGGATCAGCTAATTCCCTATTAGGAAATATTCTTTTGATCCAGAGACATGAGGCAAACGCAAAGTAAAATCAAGTATGATTTTGAAAGAACAGAATGATAATATATATTCAGTTAGAATGCAAATGGCACCAAATGAAAGTGATACTCCCTTTAAGCCAGCACTGAGTCACGCACTGGCTGACTATGTTGGAACAGCCTTTTGGACTTTTGTGAATGATCCACACAAATGATAAGAAGAGGGCCTTTACTCCTGGGAAAAATCATTCTGCCAAACCTGGCAATTTGAATTTAACTCAATCGCATGACAACAATAAGTAGTTCTGGAAATTCTATTCCCTTCATGCCTCACACAGTTCAAAAATGCTACAAGGAGGGAAAGGTATCTAGGGATCTACTTAGTAACTACAGGCACAGGGCTGCAAACTGCTTGCTGGAAATAATAAAATTCCTTTCAGGAATTGGGGGAGCAGATAAACTGAAGAGAAGGTGGGAGAAGATAAGAATGGATGGAAATAAGCTTAAAAGAATGGCAATGCTATGCAAGAGGCTTTGGTTCAAAGACTTGTTATCATCAGTCATTTGTTTTATGTTCTCTCTTAGAAGCTTCCATTAAGAAACTGAGCTGTTGTTACACTTCTTAACACATGGTGAGAGCTTTGACTTCACTTCTCTCCAGAGCAAATGGAAGTAGATATTTACACAGCCTCCTGGTCTGAAATGCAATGATAATACTTTCTCCAGCTACAGACTTCCACCCTCCTTACGGGTCACTGTGGAATTCATGAAGAGTTTAAAAGGGAGCTGGGACAGACAAAGTATGAAAAATAATAATGAAAAAAGAAGCATTTCTGGTTTACTGGCTAGGGAACCAGGAAGAGAGATGTTAGCTCACTTTTCTGGAGGTAGTTGTCTAGAAAGTTTTGAAGAATTAAGATACATAGAGCCATGGGATGCTTCAGTTACAGAGCAATTAAAAAGGACTCTCTAATGAAACACAGTGGTTGCAATCACTGGCTTCAACACTTAAAGGAAATGTTTTTGAGGAGGAAATAGATTTTGTAAAGTTCAGCATTGCAGGACTTTCGAGAACAGGTCTCTCAAGGTAAAAACAGAACAAGATCATTATCAGCTTTGAAGGTATAATACAGACAGCCTTTTACTAAGCTTTTCTTTTACTCTGGGGATGAGTCATGCCAGAAATTTACTTACGTGTGTAAATAACATTCAAAACCATATATTTGGCATGCTGTTGGCATCTTACCCTTTCAGACTTAGAGATGGGGCATGGAGGAGGAGGCTAAGTATCTTGAAGATTTTTACCCATTTGTACTGAAACTGGAGACAGAGCTATCATGTGTAGGACTTTCAGGCCAAGAAAAAGTGACTTTACCTTGAAAATCCAACAAGACTTGTCTGCAGAAGTCTGCAATACTCTTCTATAAAATTTAATACACTGATTTTACTTGTTCAGCTTGTTTTCAGGCAACCAGTAATTCCTATTGATTTTGCTAACTCTGTTCAGGGTACGGTGCTTTTTATCATATTTCAGGACTTACTTATTCTAAATGCTAATACAGAATTGTATGGTGTACACAGCTTCTAAGTTCTGTGACCTGCGATTTCTGTAAAACTGAGTAAGAAGCAAAGTGTTGAGACAAATTACAGACGTAGAGAATGGGATTAACAAATCATTCTAATGTCAGACCTCCTTATCAATGCTTGCATACACTGGCAATAACTGGTTAGCAGAACCGGGAGTGTTCTGATCATTCTCTCATTCCACTGTTAGACTCTTCAATACTATCTGCTAGATGCAGATTTGCTTATCCTCCTGAAATTCTGTCCAAGAAGATGAAGAGAGTTTTAATTTATTAGCTGGTAACTGTGTGGTGCAATGCACACACCTATGTCAGATGACAGTGTTAGAGTTAGACTGTGGGTGTATCTTTCAGTCAATTGCTGTATGTAAATTTTTGAAAAGAATTTTTGCATTCTATAACTAAGTACTGTACTATGCACAATGTATTGCACTTCAAAGCATGATTTTTACACACAGAATCACACACGCAGAATAATTAAGGATGGAAAAGACCTCTGAGATTATCGAGTCCAGCCTATGACCTATGCCACTAAGTGTGGCATCCAGTCTTTTCTTAAACACCTCAAGGGATGGCGACTCCACCACCTCCCTGGCCTGTCTGTTCCAGTGTTTTATAACCCTTTCTGTGAGGAAGTGCTTCCTGACATCCAACCTAAACCTTCCCTGGTGGGACGCTGCAGAGGGACCTGGACAGGGTCATTGGGCTGAGGCCAACGGTATAAGATTCAACAAGGGCAAGTGCAGGGTCCTACACTTTGGCCACAACAACCCCATGTATTGCTACAGACTGGGGGATGAGTGGTTGGAGAGCAGCCTGGTAGAGAGAGACCTGGGAGTGCTGGTTGGCAGCCAGCTGAACATGAGCCAGCAGTGTGCCCAGGTGGCATGGAAGGCCAACGGCTTCTTGGCCTGAATCAGGAATAGCGTGGCCAGCAGGATAGGGATGTAATTCTGCCCCTGTACTTGGCAC
>WEIS01053757.1:8898-33590 GCA_013389965.1 Todus mexicanus
TCCTGTATCTAAGCAAAGTCAGGGATCGTTTCTGTTTAGTTGTTTGTCCTATTCTTATTCATTCCTAAAATTTACATATCTTTTTGACTAGCTGTTAGTTAAAGTTTGCATAGACCCATCTGTAACTATCTCATGGTCTCTTCCCAAAACAGTAACAGCTACAGAAAAGTCTAGAATTGAGTAACATAGAGAGGCAGCTGTTTTTCTTCTCTAAGTTGATTATTTTGCATTTATTAACATAGAATTGCATCTCCCACTTTACCTTTCAGTCATTAAGTGTTATGACCTTTTTCTACTGTCCTGCAAAGTACTTTTCTGTTTGAAGACAACCAACCTTGTCCTCCATCCTCTCATAAATACAGTGCTGGACTCAAGTATGCAGACTAACCTAGTAAGACCCAGTTTCTGTGGCACTTTCACTCCCACAGGAACATTTAGCTTCAGCACATGGCAATCACCACTGCACTGGCTCTCTGATAGTTAATTTTTGGGCCATGTCCAGTACAGCAGCTCAGGCCTAAATCACAAGCTCCCTCTCCTCTTGTTTGTTCTTTGGCCGTTTATTCTAAAATGTCTTTCATGGTGTCAAAGAACTCCATAGAAATAGAAGCCAAGTCTACTCCTGCAGTCATCACAGTGGCACCACCTAGAAGGATGTCAGGCTCTCCCCATCTGGAAGGGAAGACTTAATTTCATAAGCCAAAATCCATGCTAATATCACTGCCGTCAGTCAGGAGGTCCATTATTCCTGCTGCCCGAACTCGCAGAGAAAGAGGAGAAAGGAGGATGAAGGCTTTGGTTTCTGCACAGCAAGAAGTCACTGAATCTGGGGTCAGGACCTGGACAGTTTAAAGGAAAGAAAAGGAGAGAGCTTTCCTCTCCTACCCTACAATTTAAGCAAAGTCCCTCAAAATTGCAAAATAGCAGATTTTGAAAAAATTTAACAAGTAGGTGTTATTAACGTGGCTGTTTATTCCTGAAGAGAGTCCATCTTCTCAGCTGAGAATGAAATATGGTAAAAAAACACAGAGTTTAAACATTTATCATTCTTGTCAAGCTACAACCCATTTTTAATAAGGCCTATTTGACTGAAAAGCCAAGAGGTATTGATAACTTTAAAAGGAGCAACGAGTCCCTTCTTCATTACTCTCTTCTGTGATACAGCCTAGAAATTCAACAGAAACCGCCATGTCCATTTGGACCAGCCTCCTGATCACGCAGGTTGCAACTTCAGGTTAACTTCCAGTGCATACCTTTTAGAAAGACAACTTGTTTTAAAGACTTCCTTATGGATAGCCCATGAAATACCTTAACAATTTTCCACTAATTACTTATCCTGGCTTAACTTATTTGATTAGCTTTAAATGTCCAGTATTTAGATTTTGTAAACTCTCTTTGATAAAGTACTCTGAAGCATCACCTCCTTTTGCTCAGATACAGACTTTAAAAAAATGGAAATTAAGTCATCTTTAGTTTTTCTTTTTTTCTGCACAGACCAAGTTATGATGCTCGCCTGCTGTTGCATTGAGGAAAAGAAGTGAGAAGTTAAAAGGAATCAGAAGTAGAATCTAAGTGGGACTGAAGATGAGCAGTGATGATGCCAGTGTGATTTTCTCTTGCTTCCCTGAGGCAACTACTGTCCCAGTGTCCCATGATGCTGTGAGATGTGGAGCACAACCAAACGCCCCAGCCAGCCACTTCAGTAAGTCCTCCAAGTATCAAAGCCAAAAACAATATCCTGAGTGTGTCAACTTCATTAGCGATGATTCAAACGATCACACAATAGAAACATTTTGCATGGCTCAGCAGATTATTCAATGACTTAATTGCAAATCAAAGACATGGACATCTTTGATCTACTGTTAACTATCTGGGTATTAATAATTGATTATATGATTCCACAACTGAATGTCGCATTTAAAAAAAAAATATTAAAAATTAAAAAACCACCTAAAACCAACCACAAATACAACCCAGGACAAGACGTGTTCTTTACAAAGAAACATGATTTTAGCAAAATACCTGCAAAACAGACACGCTTCTACATTCAAGGCAACTAGTAAACAACCTGGGAACCTAACAGAGCAGCTTCTGGATATAAAAACAAACACAGGATCTCATTTCCCCCGATCCTACAGCATATGCGTTATGAGTATATGTGAACAGGACATCTCCACTCCACAGTCCATCATTTGAATAAAGAAGGCACCTCTCAGCTGCTGAAGCAATGCAAGCCAATCAATAATAGAGTTTTTTGAACCTATCTGTCAAGAAAGTCACAGCTACACTCCTACAACTCCTTCTCTGGGCTCTGAAAGGAGGGTACAGACCTTCCAGTCTCCTTTCACTGCTCTGATCGTCATGGAAGTAGCTCAAGGAGACTCCAGCAGAAAAGCAAATTCAAAGAGCAGTTCTGAAGGGCCTGACTGGTGATGAAGATTTTGGCTTACAATTTCAGACTGTAAACAGACAAACAATCACCGTGATTTCAGCTGCATTTCTCTACCAGACATCACGCACTTGCTACAGCACAACCAAGAGCTGACTCCAGGAGATCACTCATTGAGGTCACTAAGGCTTTCCTCCAACGTAAGGACTAAATAGGAACCGCAAGATTGACACAAAGTGCACAAAAACAAGATGAACTTAAACTACTTAATTTAAACAGTTAGGAACTTAGGAACCAATGAATGTAAAATTTGTGAATTTGGACCCCCAAAAAAGTAAAAAGTAAATAGTGGTAGAATATGCTTGAAAGTATAAATATATAATATGTATAATATGTGTGTATATATATGTGTGTGTATACAGAGAGATTTCCCATGCAACTTGCTCTAGGTGAACCTGCTTTAGCAGGGGGGTGTCACGGTTTAGGGTCAGGGCAGCCTGCTAAACCCATAGGGGCTGGACTAGATGATCTCCAGAGGTCCCTTCCAACCCTTACCATTCTGTGATTCCGTAATAAGCAAAATGACAGAAAAGTACCACCATAAATGAAATAAATTTAAGCCTGTTCCCAGTAGCAAAATAGAAAGCGTAATTCCTATGTACTTCCTTTTCCATCAGTCAAGCTACAGCAACCCACAGATCAACGCAGATAAAATGTCATATAAGATCTGCTGATTTATTTCTTTGATTTATTATTTTCTAGAAAATAGCCATGCACAAATAAACCCAAATGAAGCCTGCTATTGCTCTTCATCAGCAGGAGGGCAGACTGTAAGATTGGGAGCTTTTCAGATGTTATTTCCTTGCAATGACGGTGGTCTTCGGTTCCTGGCCTTTTTAAACTCTTTGCACAAGCCAGACCAGCATAACAGAGACTGGGAAGAATTAACACCATTACAATAGTAAGAGTCCAGGGCATTATTAGCTACACCTAAAGAAATGGATCATATTTCTAAGTTACACTGGAATATAAGAAATTTTCATGGCCATGTGTAGAATCAGTTTAAACAAAAAACATCAGTCACCATAAAGCATATTGTTGTTTTCAGAAACTTTAGACTGAGTAAAAAAATAACACATAAGAACATGAAATTTGGCTAAGCAAAAAAACCATAACCAGGGCTTCTGAAAACCCTCTTTAAGATCAACATCTAATTTACAGAGCACAGAGATATTACATCCTTAATTCTGCTTGACTTCAGCACATGTAATTCCCACCAACAATGGAGAGCCCTGAGCACATATCAAGAGAACAGACAGCACTGTAAATAAAATGTTGATACAATTGTTCAGCAGTTTAATAATTTCCCCCCCCTCAAGATACAAACATTTATGAAATCCTCTAATTGACAACATTTATTCTTGGATATATGGCAGATCTTAAGGACTGGAAAAGTATAAAACTTAGGAAATTAAATTCTTGAGCATAAACCATGTGTGTCAAGGTTGTGAGAAAGATATAAAAGATAACCATTGTATACCAGTGACTCACGATATCACCATAACATTGGGGCTGGCATTTGCTTTCTAAGTATATACCTCTTTCCAACAGCACACACAAGTTGTGCTGAAGCAGCACTGCTTGTCTTGTTATGGGCACTGTGTGACTCTAAACCTGTCATTTTGTGCTGATTAAAATGCAACATCAGAAAAATTTATTTTAACACTCAGTGGTCCTAGACCTAAAATGAAGAGCAGAGAAATACAGACAGGCCTTATTACATCTGATGTCTTACAACAAAGATGAAAGAATATTGGAGTTATATCTCAAATTCCTGGTATCCTAAACTGTAACTTCCTTCTCTGCACTGTGCAGCTTTTGTTTTAGGCAGATGGGATTCTGGCTTTTCTATTTCAATTCATGCAAACCACATATTTTCAAAAGATTTATCTTAAGATATTCAACAAAGATTTGATAAAACATCAGTATGTTCATTTTATTAATTAATCACAAGTATTTTAATCAAATTTCATTTAAGGGAATACTGACAGAAACTAATAATCCAACACTTATTTAAACAGTAGTTCAAATTCAAACACCAGCTCATTAATAATAATCAAAATTTATCTCATGCTCATGTTTTCAAAGGTTATTTAAAGAACGTTTCATATGGCCCAAGCAGATATGTTTGGTTTTCCCTCCTTGTTCAGAGGGCATCAGTAATAGATCCAGATTTGGGGTTAGACCACTCAGAAATGTACCAGCAAGCCTCCTCAGAATTTTTCTACTATTCTTATCAGTCGTAAACAACCTAATCATGATATATTATCACTACAAGCTAGAAAATACTGAATTGTTTTCTCCCTAATGAACAAAAATAGATGACAGACTAATAAGGCATTCTTAATGCCTCGCTGATGGTCATTTTTTGCATCTGTGGAAATTTTCTGTCCATCCAGTGTATGGAGAGTCCAGACAACCAACATAAAATTGAAAATATTGCACTTCACCGTGGAAGTTGGGATATAAAATATTGCGTAATGCCATATTGAATTGCTATCGGCCAAAAATCATTGTCGAATCTGGACCTGTGTACAGCAGTTTCTTCAAAAAAAGGAGGTCAAGCAGCAAATACAGAATGTTGATAAAAGAATCCTCTGCTCTTACCACTACATCATCACCACCAGAGAAATGGCTTCACAACTGACAAGTCAGAAATATGAATGAATGATACCTGTGCAGTGACTAGAAGTGAGACAAACCACTAAACTCTCAGTATAATAAGATACATTCAGTGGAAAGCTTTATTTTCATCATTTTCCTCAAAAGGTTTGAGCTCTTTAGAAGTTTCTTGGGGTTTGCTTCTTTTAAGCACAAAGACAGACGTGCATCTCTGAGAACTACCTATTTCTCCAATCGTAAGAAATGACTGAACCCAGACAACTTCAAATACACTGTTCTAGTGATCACCTGCATCTAAGCATTTATTAGAGATGACTAATTTAGATACATACACACAAGGTCACTCTTTACCATGTCCTCCCATCACCTTGTCTTCCCCACCAATCATTTCTTGGTCAGAAGGCTAATATTAGAGTCCAGTCCCACAAGGGATGGGACCACCTTTGAGTTTTTCATTCAGCCAGTGTTTACAGTACAGGAAATGCACTGGAAATTGTAATTAAAAATTCATTAAAATCACCTTCTACACTCCTAAACCACCTCAAGGAGAAAAATACCACAAATAGTGAAACTCAGTAGCAGACAAATGACATAATTTCTTGTTCACATGCAAAGGTTCACTAGCTCTCTACAGAAAACAAGTCTAACAGAGATCTGAAGCACCAGCAGAACCACCACAACCACATCAGTTTCCTGTCTTGCAGAAGACAGGAAAGAAAGAAGCTCCCTGTTCCGCTCATCATAGTCTCACTTTCTTCTCCTCACTCTTCTTAACACATGGGGCTTCTTGGCTTTTTTCTGGATTACAACTGGTGAGGTACAGCAGATGTCCCTGAGCTGCCCTGCCCCATAACTCCTTGGTGGGCTGTTGGAGAGCTCACCCGAGGTCTTCCGGGCAGCTCACTCCTGCCAGTTCTCCAGACGGGCTGTTAAGGCCAGGAGGGCAGACCGCACAGGCTGCTGCAAGCGCTGCCACGGCGAACATCACCACTCTTGCAACACACCAGATTCTCATGCCTCGGGAGCTGCTGGTGGAAACAGTTCATCACTTTTCATCCTCACACCCTACCTCAGCAAAACGTTTCTACGTGAAGAAGTGCACACTTACACACACTGCTATGCTGCAAAGCAACGTATTAAAGACGTGCTCCATTGGAGATTTACATAGAAGTACGTTAAAGCTTCAAGCATTACACATTTTTTTTCTGGAAACATTAAAACTCAGAAATCAGAGAAAACACCACAGGGGAGGGGGGAAATAAATCCATAAAAATACACACAAAGACTTTTTCGTTCAAGCAAATCTTGCGGCAATTATTTCAATACTGATTGAAACACTTTAGTGGATATTGGGAATGTGTGTGAGGATGTAGTTGGTCTGGTAAGTTCATCCACCTAAATTAAACATTAATTTGTGAAAATTTTGGCCTTTAAGATGACTACCCTAAAAAGTCCTGGTTGTTTTGCAGCCTCAAAACAAATTAGCTCTTAATCTGTCCCAAGTAGCCCTTGAACATCTTGGGTGAGCTGAAGGCAAGTCTTTTATTTGTTTTTCACTCGTGGCATTTATAAGAGGAGACAAAAAACAAAATACTGATGTTACTTAACAATTTATGGGTTTACTTATCATAGACTTGAAAGTACCTTATATTTGCTACATGAGCTCTTTCATTCTTACACATTTGTCTTATCATACACCATATATCATTTCATGGCTACAACAACACATGGAATCCACAAATATCATAAACCATTGCTCTTTGTCTGCGAACTGATGTGTGCCAACTACAGCATATAAGATAATGAAACACTTCACATATTATTGGCAAAGTATATGAGCTGTTAAATACGGGACCTCACAGTCTTACAGTCAAACACCTGGCAAAGTTCAAATGAATTCCACAGGTTTGGTAAAAGCTCATTTTTCATCACTTATTCCATGTCTACTCACAGGCATTTTGGTTGTATAAAAGTAAAATATTTATAGTTCAGTGCCGGTGGAGGAGCATCTTTCCCAGCAGCCTCCCCAAATGAAAAGCAACCCAAAAAGCATCCCTAAACATTCTGCCAAAATAAGCGTCCTTTGGAGGCTGAAAGGATCTGGCAAGAATAGCACGGCACAACCTGCATTTTCTCTCCTGTTTCTGTTCAGTCACTGAACTCAGCTTGGATCAGCAGAACATCCATGATGGGAATTTCATCCATGATGAAAACATCCATCCTTTTGCTAAACACCTTCTGTTCAAAGCCAAACAGGAAGCTCTGTCAACAGTGAACCTGTTCATCACTTCCTCTCTTCAGCCTGAGAAGTTCAGACAGCCTGGATGAGTCACAGAGAACTTACGGATGACCACAGAGGTATTCAGGCAAATAAATCCCAAATTTCAAAAGTCTTGAAGCCTAACCATCTGCACGAGTATCTCTTCAATGAGGCTGTTTCTCTCTAACTTCAGGATGAATGTTACAAGGCTCCTTCATACAAATGGACTGCCTGATCTGCAGGATGAAGGTTAGGCTGGACATTAGGGAAAACATCTTCATTGAAAGAGTTCTTAAACACTGGAACACGCTGCCTAGGGAGTTGGTGGAGTCACCATCCCTGAAGGTATTTAAAACACATATAGATGAAGTTACTTAGGGACATGCCTTAGTGGTGGGATTGGCAGTGTTAGGTTAATGGTTCGGCTCAATGGTCTTAAAGGTCTTTTCCAATCGAAATGATTCTGTGATTCTAACTGGTTCAAAATTCCCATTTGGCTTCAAAAAGCCTAGTGAGTGCTCAATACCACTTTTGTTTGCTAAATGCACACTAAGGTATGTGAAGAGCATTCTTTTCCCAAACCAAACATTTCCAAATCTGACATAGCCTACTCAAAGCCATCTTGAAAGCAACACGCACATCCATGCTGACAGAAAAAAATTCTCAGAGATCTCAGCTCATCTGCCATTTCAGTCGCTTGCAATGCTGTCCTGGGAAACTTCTTTTCATAGTTTTATCATTTTAAGACATAACCTTGTACAGTACAATGTGTCCTGTCAAAACTAATACCAGAATGTCTCTTAGAGATGGGACACTAATGGATAGGAGATGCATAGAAGAACTGAGTGGATCCATAGTGATCCAATGAACTCAATGCTCCTGTCTAATCTACTTGAGCTCTGTAGGAGGATAACATCCAGCACACTCTTGGGAGTTGTTTAAAAGCCTAGTAAGAGACTGAAAACATACAGCTGAGAAAGATCCAGTCTAAAAAACAGGAAAGTCAAGCAAGGATAAAGGCATTGAGAACCTCTTGCATCTAGAACATTGGTTAAGACATGCAATAACCAAAGTATTCCCATCTGACAGCTGTTCGGTAGCTGACACAAAATGAAACAGTGATTTCAGTGCAGTTGGTAGACAGATGTTTACATTATAGATGGAACTACGTGGCAAGTTCAGTAGAGAAGCCAAGCAACTTGGCTAGGTTAAAACACCAATGATAACACAAGGAAGCATCCAAGTCTGATACTGCTCACCCCCACTTGCTGTTCATGGGGTCAGCCCAGGTCGCAGCGAAGAAGCTGTGCAGGAAGCACTTACACTTCTGCTGTCTGCTCCATTTGCAAAGACTAGAGTCCAGACAATACAGCATTTCATGCAGACACTAAATTAGCAACCGTAAGCAATTTTTAAGTGATACTAACCTCTTCCTCAAAAAACCCAGCAACTACATGTGACAATTGCTTATATTCCTTTAGCCCCTAAATAATTTTGTATTGTAAACTGGCTTTGAAATATGAACAATCCCCAAATCTCAGTGGCCTTGGCCTCCTTCAGAGCTTGTCTTGAAGCATGGACTAACTGTTCTTGACTTTTTCCCTGATGAACACACAGAGCCAAACGGCCGTTACAGTGTGGGGTTGGGTTCTTCCGACAATTTTGCTTCCAAAAACCATGTGTGCAGTCAAGGCATCCGTTCTTTTAGGGAAAATACTCAATGAGGGAGAACTGAAACACGCTAGGTTCAAATGGGCAACACAGTCAGTTGCTACTGAAATTCAACATCTGAACTACTCACTCTAATCCATTTGGGGGCTGCTTGTTGTCAGTTTATCTCAAAGGAAGATGAACAGAGCACTTGGTTTCAGTCACTGCCACCTTCTCCTCTGTCACCACGAGATGACCCCTGTGCTGGAAGCTCTGTGCTCCCTGAAGAACTTGCCTGGTGAACACCAGCCAGTGCCAGTGCCCCGACTGATGGGATTTAGTGGCCTGGCGCAGCCTCACCAGGGGTCATCCCATCCCTACCCTCAGCCTTGGAGAACAAGTCATGTGAGGAGTGGCTGAGGGAACTGGGGCTATTTAGTCTTCAAAAAAGGAGGCTGAGGGGAGACCTTATGGCTCTCTACAACTCCCTGAAAGGATGTTGTAGAGAGGTGGGTGCTGGTCTCTTCTCACAAGTAACTAGTGACAGAACAAGAGGGAATGGCTTCAAGCTGCACGAGGGGAGGTTTAGACTGGAAATTAGGGGGAAAAAAATTCACGGAAAGGGTTGTCGGGCATTGGAACAGGCTGCCAACAGACGTGGTTGAATCTCCAACCCTGGATGTGTTTAAAAGCCATGTAGATGGACCAGCAATGTGCCCTTGTGGCCAAGAGGGCAAATGGGATCGTGGGGTGCATTAAGAAAACTGTGTCCAGCAGGTCTAGGGAGGTTCTCCTCCCCCTCTACTCTGCCCTGGTAGGACCACATCTGGAATAGTGTCTAGTTTGGGGCTCCCCAATTCAAGAGAGACGGGGATCTACTGGAGAGAGTTCAACAGAGAGCAACAAGGATGATTAAGGGACTTGAGCATCTCTCCTGTGATGACAGGCTGAGAGAATTGAGGCTGTTCAGTCTTGAGAAGAGAAGGCTGAGAGGGGATCCTATCAATGTCTATAAATATCTGAGGGGTGCGTGTCATGAGGAGGGGGCCAGTCTCTTTTCTGTGGTGTCCAGTAATAGGACAAGGAATAATGGGAGTAAACTTGAACATAGGAAGTTCCACCTCAACACGCGGAGGAACTTCTTCACTATGAGAGTGACAGAGCCTGGAACAAGCTGCCCAGAGAGGTTGTGGAGTCTCCTTCTCTGAAGACCTTCAGAACCCACATGGATGTGTTCCTGTGTGGCCTGCCCTGGGTGATCCTGCTTCGGCAGGGGGGTTGGACTCAATGATCTCTTTAGATCCCTTCCAACCCCTAACGTTCTATGAATCTATGAATCCAGATGTGGGGTCTGGGGACATAGTGTAGTGATGGACTTGGTAGAGGAGGGTTAATGGTTAGACCTGGTGATTTTAGGAGGTCTTTTCCAAACTAGACAATCTTGTGATTCTGTGATTCACCACCGCTCGAAGTCATTAGTCCCTGTCACAGCCTCCAGCGCTGCCAGCCCTTGAGCTGGGCCACGCCGGGGCCGGGTCTGAGAGGCTCGGCGCTCACCTCGGCACCAGAGCTCGGAGCGAAGCCGGAGCAGACGCACGGGGGAGGGAGGGACGGCTTCCTTGGCACAAGCGGCGGCGATGGCGCTGGCGGGGCAGGGGCCGAGGAGGCCGCAGTCGCCGCCGCCAAGGAATTGGGCAGGGCGGCATCTAGCGGCCTGTAGCGGCCGTGGCGCCGCCGCTTCCGCAGACCCGGCCTGGCGGCGGCTCCGTGCCACATGGCGGGGGCCGCGGCCGAGGCGCCGGGAGGCGGCGGGAGGGAGCCGGCAGAGGGGGAGCAGGTGGCGCCGCCGAACCCCGCCGGCTGGTGCAGCTCGGGGGTGGGATGTCCCGCCTGCTGCCAGGGGTGAGGGGGATCTGGCTCCCTTCGGGTCGTAATTCACCGTGAAGTGTAACTTGGGCGCTGCATAAGGTGCTGTTTGCAAGGCGTGATGGCAACGGCTGCTGGCGGCCTGAGCAGCCACAGGATCCCAGCACGGTGGGGTTGGAAGGGACCTGTGGAGATCGCCCAGTCCAACCTCCCCTGCTCCAGCAGGGTGCCCAGGATTGCATCCGGGCAGGTTTGGAGTCTCTCCAGAGAAGGGCTGGCTGCCTCTTCAGAAGCACCCTCCTCACAAGCACCCCTGCACCCACCAAATCACAGAATCACAGAATGTTCATCATCGGAAGGGGCCTCGAAAGATCAACTAGTCCAACCACCCCACCGGAGCAGGATCACCTAGATCAAATCGCACAGGAACCCATCCAAACGAGTGTTAAACGTCTCAGAGAAGGCGACTCCGCCACTCCCCTGGGCAGCCTGTTCCGGGCTCCGTCACCCTCACTGGAAAGAAGTTTTTCTAATATTTAAGTGGAACCTCCTGCGTTCCAACTTACACTCGTTGCCCCTTGTCCTATCATTGGGTGCCATCGAGAAGAGTCTGGCTCCATCCTCCCGACACTCGCCCTTTGCATATTTATAAACATTAATGAGGTCCCCCCCCTCAGTCTCCTTTTCCCCAAGCTGAGGAGCCCCAGCTCCCTCAGCCTTTCCTCATAAGGGAGATGTTCCACTCCATCATCTCTGTGGCTCTGTGCTGGACTCTCTCAAGCAGTGTCAACCCCCTAACAGAGATCTCTCCCCAGTAAGCCGATCCAAGGTTATAGGAAATAATGTGCCTGTAACAGAACATCACAACTATTTAGTAACTGCACCAGAAACTTCTGGGTTAATGGCTAAGCAGTGGCTTTGTCAAGAAGCAAGGTGGGTGTGTAATGGGGCTGGTGGCACCGGGATGAAAAGCTGGGCCAGGATGGAGATGCGGTGCATCAGTGCACGCTGCAGAGAGCAGCAGTTGCAAAACACTGGCAGCCACACTGGAGATCAGACCAGATGTGGGATCTGAAATCCATACTCCAGAGAAGAAACGGCACGTAATGCGTAACGACATCAAATGGTCATGGCCCAAGTTTGAAAGCTCTTCTGAAGGAACAGCATCTCCGCTAATCAAATTCCCACTAAGAGCACACCAGGGCAGTGGTTCAAGGATGACTTGGAGGGAAGGCTGCCACGTCCTGACTCACCATCCCCGCTTCCTGCAGCCTGGCCTTTCAAGTCTCCATCCTGTTACCAGCTCTTGAAGTGAACCCTCTTATCGTGTGAAGAGCAATGAAATCACAGCCCACGCCAGACAGTGTCTATACACACTCTACCTCCTACAGGTTTTTGTCTGGGAATTTGTTGCTCAGAAATTTGTTCCTCATACTCTTCATATTAACGTTTTTCTCGCTACCATACAAATAAGTTATTCATATAATGAATCAAGTTTGCCAGGATCTGTGTGGATTGTGAGAGTTGATTAAGTTATTTTGTATATACGGATGCTCTGATGCTGTGAAAAGTCTTCCTGTAAGGCTTTATTCACTCAAAAAAAAAAAGTTAAAAACACACCTGATAGGGTTCCTCGTGTCAAAAATGCAAGTCGAATGAATGCAGAAGTATTTAGTAAAACACCCTCCCAATAACAACAGCACATTCAAGATAGGGATGCTACTCCCAAATGATAAACTCTTCCTTACTAGCTATCACAGTGATACCATGCATGCTTTATCTGCCTCCTTAAAAAAAAAAAAAAGGAAAAGCAGGCCTCAAAAGAACATACACCAAGTATTTCACAGTGAGAGGTCACGATCTTTTACCTATAATCTTAAGCAATTAGCTCTGATTTAGTCTGTTCAGGCCAACCCTAATTAACAACTTCAAACAGCATTTCGCAAAAGGCTAGCTCTAATCTTAAAATATATAAATCACCAGGGAGAACTACACAGAGGCCCTGATCTGCTCTGCTTGTTTCTGCAGAGATCTTTCTCACAGCTCTGCTCAAGTTCACTCACATGTACAAAACTCTAATAGGTGAAATTCTCTTAGGTGTTATCTCAACCCCATAGGGCTGCGAGCTTGCCTTGGGTAGCCTATAGGAGGTGTACTCTTGAGCCCACTTGGGCTGGACCTGCAGTAATTAGCAAGAAAATGCACAGGGAAGGCAACCATTCTGACCACATCTGCAGCACCAGGCCATGGAAATTCAGAGCCCTCTCTTTTAAAAGTAAAACCAGGAGCACTCAAAGCCTGGCACAAGTCCGGAAAATTACTTTGTAAGAAGGAACAACCAAGGAGAGATCAAAAAGTTATTTTCTATGCCAATATCCAAGGCTCTGAAGTAAAGCAAGCAAAATTTCCTGCATTTCTGCAAACAAAAGAGTTCTCATGCAAAGCACTGAGGAAGAGGCAGTCAGCAGCAAGGGTGATGAAATAATGCTCAAGAAACCATAAAAAAAATAAAGCAGAAGTATAGAGAGAAAAAGAACACAGTGAAATTCATTGCGGGAAGATGTTAATACAACTACATTGCAACTAATACACAAATAATTGGAAATATAAAGATGCTGCATGAGATAGAAGCCTCAAATGCTCACGACAGCAGAGAGAAAGTGGCCACAAATATACTGTGAACTGACGGGGCATTAAGGCATCTGGCCTGCAGAACACAAACATAGCTTCATCCCCCCAGGCCATGTACCTATCATAACGATATCCCAACTCCATGCCATAGGAAACCTCAGTGAGCACCAGCTCTACACAATAATTTGGTTTTGCAGGAGGGAAATGCAGATGCAGGCACCAAAAGAGCCTTACAGAGAGAGCCCTTTGACCTGGTTTCCATCTACGCCAGTAGCTTGCCTTTCACATAAAGTGCCTTACTGTATGACTGTATGCAGATGCAGCCACAGGTCTGCTTCCTCTGGAGGTGCTCTTCTTCCATCTCTCTTTGCTGAGGTCGCCCCACCGGAGGTCTCCCTACTGGAGCTTGCAGCCTTATTTTCCAACCTCCAAGCTGGGAAGACCTCATTTTCAATCTTTACTGTGGATTTCTTCTTTATTTTCGTTGGTCTTCCACCTCCATTGGCACCAACATGCAAACAGTTCAAGGAGAATTCTTTCTGGTTGAGGGAAGGAACAAAACAAAGCAGGGACCGTAGCTACAAAATGAGCATCCATAGCTGAGAAGGGTTCCATGCTGGGCAGACGTAAAAACAACTGCGAACAAATACAAAAATTGATTACCCTCTACTAGAGAAATTACTGAGGACTACATGAGAAACACCATGATGCAGAGGTACAAGGCTCAGCTTGTCCTGAGAAAGCCAGAGAGGCTGTTGACAAGTAAGTTTATCATTTTTTGTGTCCCGCCAACCTCCTATTACAACATCCAGCAACCATCAGCCCACCCAAGTCCTGCTCTCTAAAGAGCTGTATGTTCTCGCTGACAATTGTAAAGAGTTGTGGAAAAATATATCCAAACCCCAAAGCCTCACACACAGCACCTTACGGTTTTTGACTGTTACAAAACCACCCTGAGTAATTTTGAAAGTCATGGCCAGACCCTTAATGAATAAATTTTTTCAGAACAATGTTGTGGGTGTTTCTTTTAACATGTCAAGTGTTTAATTTTAATTTCTGCATTTGGAGTTACTCTGTGCTAATAGGCATTATGTTCCTTTCAAGAGACAGCAGAGAACAATGCGGCTGCACTCAGTCAGGGAACATCTTCTGGAAGGAGGAGGAAATTGTGCTTTTCCAAGAGCAATTGAGCAACTTTTCGGGGAAAAAAGTTTCTGGAATACAGAGGAAGTCAGAGTGAAGAAACCCACACGAAGTAGGAGCCTGCAGCACAAATAGAGACAGGAAAGTTCTTGAGAGTGACAAAGGAGACATACAGAACCAAGGGCCCGAGCTGGTATAAATGCTTATCCCAGGATGCCAAGAGGAGATTGTGAAGATCTTACAGTGAAGGAAGCCACTGAAAATTGTGGGCTGAGGAAAACACCAGAGCATAAGGACACCTTAAGTAATGGGGGAGAAGGCAGAAATGGGTTAGAAGTCTTTCATTCCCATTGTCTCCAAGCTTCCTCTTTCTAAAAACTTCATTATTCTAGCTTATCTTCTAATGAAATTATGTTCTCCAGTAACATATATACTAAAATTTGAATGATAGAGAGAAGATTAGCATAGCACCTGCACAAGTTGGCTTGGGGGTGGCAGGAAGGTTCCACAGTACAGGAAAAGTATTGACATACTGGAGCAAGTCCATCAGCAGGCCACCAGAATGGTCAGGAGGCTGGAGCACAGGCATATGAGGAGAAGCTTAGAGAGACGAGTTCCTTCAGCTTCGAGAAGAGGGGTCTCAGAGGAGAGCTGACTGCTGAAATCACCTGACAGAAGACAGAAGACAGACTCTTCTTGCAGTTGCACAATGATAGGCAATAGACACAAGTTGGAGCATGGGAAATTCTAGTTAAACATAAGAAAAATATTTGACCATGAAGGTGGTCAAATACTGGAACAGAGGATGTGGGCTTTCCATCTTTGGAGGTGTCAGAGGCTTCGCTGGTCATGGTCCTGAGCTACCTGATCTACTTAGACCTCCACTGAGCAGGGGGTTCGACTAGATGACCTCCAGAGTATCCTTCCAACCTAAATGTTTTGATTCTGTGAAACTCAGCTTTCTAGGTTCAAAGAGCTGATGCTTTTTGATGTTCTTCACCTTAAGGACAAAGTGCAAGAAAGGTCTCTGTCACTGATCCAACCTACCCAGGCTGATTAATGAAGTGTCATGGCATTTTTGAGAATAATGGTTATGTTTTATACTGTTATTTGCATTCCAGATAAATAGTACTTATTTCGATGTCCTACAAGATACTGATGTCTTGGGCACTTGATTCACCAAGTTCTTTTAAATCCCTTCTGTCTGGTTCACCTCTGTGCCCTGCTCTCAACCCCTAACTCGCAGCAACACTAATCCTTATCCTATTACTTACTCTGCGAAGATTAAAAAGGTTTCTACAGGTAGTAGCCTGTATGATTGTAGGGTAATGAAGCTAAAGGTATACATTTTGTTTCCCCTTTTTTTTTCTCCTAAATGTGTGTCCTCATCCAGCACTTAGCCAGTCTTCTAAATTACAAATAATAGTTAAAAAAACCTGTTAGGTTCCTTCCCTGCATATGCACACACATATATATACATACACTTTCACATCCGTATCTACGCACACATACCAGACATATCAAGTCTTGTGCATTCATGGTTTTCCATTTGATGCTTTCACAGCAACCTTTACCTGCTGCATTTGCAATGCACTGACTCAGCAGTGGCCCCATCCTTTGCTGTGCTGAGCAGCGTATCTCAGGGAGGCTTCCGGGCTGCGCTCACATTGAGAGCACTTACACAGGACTGCAGTACCTCCTGCCTAGGTGCATCTTCACAGCGCTTCCTGCTGCATGTGTAACTTTGCTTGGGATACCAGGGACAGCCCTATAACACTCAAAAAAATTCTCTCTTGCATATCAAAGATGACAAAATGTGAGAGGACATGAGTTACACAACTCACCATGCCTTCCCTTAGTGCTAGCTTGTGTGTCTACAACTAAGAGATGAATACTGAGAAGAACAGAAGTCAGGAATCAGAAGTTCCTTTAGATTTGCCACAGACTCACCTTCCAATCCTCAGTAGGCTACTTCATATCCATGTCAGGTCCACTGTACACAAGAGGGGTGATTTTAGCAACATCACAGCAGAAGCTGTAGCACTTCACATCTGCAGAACTCTTTGCAAATATAAACTGCACAAAACTATATATTCTTTTCTGTAACCCCTTCAAAATAAAATATGCAGAAATTGGTAAATCCTCACAGTTCCTTTGCTAGCATGGAGTAAGGAGTGGCCTCAGTGGCAGAACATTGTCTTTACACACCATCTATGATCTCAGACGAGCAAGATTCTCCAGTTTCGTGAAATACTGCATGTTAATCAACCATTTCATTGTTTTTGCCCCTCAGAAGTGCACTAGGCATTGATTTCAATCACATAGTGTAAGTTATTCTGGTTTGTTCGGTACCTCAAGTAAGCAGCAGTGACTCCTCATGTGTTTGAACTGCAATGCTGGCATTCCCACGCCATACCACGTCAGACATTCAGACAACTGTGCTGATCACATATTTCCTCTTACTTTAATAGGCCTTTCAGGAGTGAACAAGCATTCCCTTGTATACTACTGTGGCTCCCATCACTTGATGGTCACACTTAATTAACCACCAGTTTAGTAAAGAGCTGGTTACACTTCATTTCATTAAGTGATTTCATGATCACCAGAGGTACACTGACAGCTCTGTTAGCTGAAGCTGTGTGAGAAGGGGCAGCAGAGACAGCAGGAATATTTTGCAGCACTTCCTCATCACCGATTTTCCAGGCGCTACTCTTGCCCAGTACAGCTAGTTGCATTCCATTCCCGTTTAGCTTTTTGGCTCAAGGTTATCTCAGCCTTGATGTAATATAGACTGTGTCCTGTTGCTGGTACCTTTAGCAATGTTGGTCTCTGCATCATTTTTACAGAAAGTAATTACTAAGAGTTTCTTCATCTGTCTGCCCTCCTTTAGGCTTTTCTGCTCATGGTCAGCAAATAAATGTGATTAAAGGACAACATTCCATTTAAAAATATAAGCAAGAATCAACTGGAGAACAAGAGTGTTAAAAGGTTCTGCAGTGTGATAAACCGAGTGGTTCAAAAACACGAGGTGATTAAAGTATTTAAGTATCACATGACGAGAAAACACCACCAATGTTACACACATTAGCATAAGCACACAGACATGACAGAATGCCTTTATAACCATACATTAAAGCTGCACACCACGAAAACCTTCTCACAGAAGTTGATGCTCATTCATAGGGATATGCAATGCACAGATGGTTTAATGTTTCTAATGTGAAAATGTTGTTTCTAATGGAATAATTTTGCATGGCTCTACTTCAAACCTAGATCGAGAGTTCAGTCTGCATGTGCTTTAAGTCATGTTTCAGTTTAAGAGGGGAAGACCCATCACAAAAGAGGTATAGATGCAGAGCACAAACCAAAAATAATGCCAATGACTGGAATTTTGTCGTGAGGCTCTTTATCTCTGCCACAGAGATTTGTGTTCAGAAATTGTGAAAATTCTTAAACAAATTACATTTCATACAAAAATAGCATGTTTGCTCTAACTACCTAGTCTTTAGGTCAAATGGTATGAAGAAATAGCAGAACATTTACCGTTCACTATAAGTGACAAGAAGAAAAGAGTGTCTTGTATCAAATATGCCAATGATAGGACTACTTGTTACTGCCATTCCTTAGAGATCTTTTTTATATAAGGACCAGGATGATCACATATTAATGAAAAGCTTCCTACATATTTAATCTGTTTTCACTTTCCTATATCCTATTATGGTCTGTGGTGAGGCAGATTTGCCGCTGGAGCCCAGAATACAAGGAAGCCACTTCTTTCAGGAAGTCCTGGGAGGGACTCTGTTTTGTGTGTGTTCACAAATACACATATATTACTAAAAAAAACCCTCATCTAGCAATGAAAATAGATAATGACACATGGGAAAATGTACCATGCCATCCTTCACCCAGCTCACAAGAGTTATGAGCAGTTCCACATAAATTGTGTGAACTTTTCCGTCAAAATTATATTTGTTAGTGACAAGAGGAGAAAAAAAATAAAATCCCACACTGCTTTTTACAACTGGTCTGCACAAAATATTATTATAACTGGGTTATATCTGTATAATATCTTTCGCATATGTACTCTTCACAGTAACTGTGGTGGATCCATATCACTATTTCAACTTTAAAGGCAGAGTGAATGACATGCCAAGCATTTAAGTGAGCTGTTCGAAGTTGTGTAATGAGTTACAGATACCCTGGCTGTCTCCAGGCCTCATACACTGCAAAGTACACCCTGACTACAGTTTGTACCGAGTCATTTAGCCACAGATATCGTAAGCAAAAAGAAATTACATTACTCAGGTCTTAGAAGGGTGATACTTTGTGTACTCAATAAATCAAGGAAAAGGAAATCAGCAATGGGCTTCAAACCAAAAATGCAAATTCAGGGCAAGGTTATTCAGATTTGGTTATCAAGAGAAGAGATTCTCACTGCCTTAGGGGGAAATCACAAGACATTTCTAGATTAGATCTCTTGTTCTGCTAGCACACAAAACCTAATTCCTTCAATAAAAACTGCATTTTTCAGGTAAGTGAGGTGTAGATCAATAGTGACAATGACCTGACTAGTGTACTGGTGAGCAAAAGATTGCTTTACTTCGACAGGATCTCAATAAACATCCACCTCCATGTCTCCTGGATGGGTGATTTGCAAAGTGTTTCTCACCTCGAATAAGACATAGTTTAACTGACCATTTAAAGAGCATTTCTTATGTGCCTTCCTAAGTTTCCAGGCTGCCAGCTGCTTGCATTGACTGCACTGTTAAGTTTTAAAGCGCTGTGCATTCTCTGTGGTGCTACAAAAGCAACATTATTGGTAATAAAGACAAGATCCAGCAGGGAAAACCAGAGAAAACCCAACAAATCTTTGATTCATAGGAGACTCAAAGCTGCATGATTCAAATACCAGAAATTCACTTTCAGGAATTTTGGCGAGTTTTTATAACCAGTAAATTATGACTAGTTTTCCTTGGTATTCATTGTAGCAGTATTAATAGAAGTGGATTTCTTCATACATGTTTCATTTTAATATCCAAATCTGTGGGAATCCCTCTGGTATTTAACAGAACAAAATTAAATATCAATTACAAAGTCATAGGAGGAAATCTAAAAGCATCTTTATCCAGAAAATTGTTCATATTAATTTAAGAAACACTTTCCAAGGTTTCAAACATTGTATGACTCCAAAATCATGAAGAATGATTTAATTTGTGCTCAGTTTGTAAATGCTGCTATACACAAAAAACTACTCCCACGATTTATCATGTTGCTTCCCCATTATTGGAATTTGCCTCTTACCTCACTGCACAGGGACTTAACTAAAAATGTTACCATATCAGGTGGAAGGAGAGGAAGAGAGTCTATTCTAGTGGTTGCAAAAATTGAAATAAATGTAGGCAAAAGAAAAGCAGGTCAAGTTTCTTCTCACTATGAAGTGTGATGGGAGTTTGGCAGGAGACATACAGTCGATACCTTTCTCCTACATACAATTCTCTCTTCTAATTTCTGATACACGTGGGACAATAAGAAAGGCCAATCTCTTGTTCCTTTCAATTGTCTGTCTATCTCAAGACAATACTTCCTCTCCATTAAACATTCGTATTTCAATGTAAAAAAAAAGATAAAGAAACATTCTCCTTTTTAGGAGGCAGATACTCAAGAGGTTGAAGATTTAGTCCTCACTGAAAGGCTTTGCCAGCACAACTGCTGCTAATGGTTATGACATTTTCTTTGGGAGGCACAGAAACAGTGCAACAAAAGCATTCTTAACATTCATCCTTCACATCTGATTTTATGTATAACTTCCATAAGAACGTGAACTTTCATTTTGTCTCACAAGCATTTAAATTAATGACTTTTGCAATCACCAAACAGCTGAAGAGACATAGCTCTGGGCTACAATCCCACATGGCTAGATGCAACAGCTCTCAAGCATTTCTTCTCCAGAAGGGATCAAGTGGAAAAGCTCTGATTATTTTCTCCTGAAGAAGAACATGGGCTCAAGAAGAAGAAACAAAGCCTAAGGACACAACCACCTCCTTGAATCCAGGGGCTGCTCGCCTGCAGTAGAGTTCTGTGGCACTAGCTGGAGCCTGAGCCTCTCCTCCAGTGGTAAAGGCATCAGGTCCTTCCTGGTGATCACCCCAACCACTCGGTTCTGCAGGTCAACAACAGTGAGGTGGCATAGCCCCAGGGTGC
Organism: Todus mexicanus; assembly: GCA_013389965.1. NCBI lineage: Eukaryota > Metazoa > Chordata > Aves > Coraciiformes > Todidae > Todus > Todus mexicanus. Next base: position 29,721 of record WEIS01053757.1, read on the forward strand.
AGAAGGTGATGTAGGTGCATTGCAGTGAGAAATGAGCTTGGACTGACATCGCAGATTTGTTTATGTATGGCTCCTGTAAAGTCAAGAGAGAAGACATACAGAGAACACAAAAACAAGAGTGCACCCCTGCCACACGAGTGGGAAGGAATCATAGAATCATCAATATTGGAAACAGCCTTCAAGATCATCCAGTCCAACTGTCTACTGAACATTACCATAACCACAAAACCATGTCCTAAATTGCCACATCTACATGTTTTTTGAACACCTTCAGGGATGGTGACTCCAGCACTTCTCTGTGCAGCCTGTTTCAATGTTTCATCACTCTTTCAGAAAAGAAATTTTTCCTAATATCATACCTAAACCTCCCCTGGCCCAAGTTAAGCCCATGAGAGGCTAAGGAAGGAGGCTGGGAGGAGAGGTAGCAGGCTTGAGAGACAGGAGCCAATAAGAACATTAGTTCTCTCCTGTTCCTCATCCCCAGTTATACCTAAAACATCAGGAAATACCATAGTAAAAAAAACCACTTTCTTTTTAGGTATACCATCAGGTTGACTCTAAATAAACTATTATAACTGGAAGGTACTCAAATCTCACAGGTTTAGGAAAGTAAAGTTGAGCTCCATTGATATGGGCTGAGTTTTTAGTTGGAAATAGTCAGTGACCCCAATGTTATTAAGTCTTAAGATTTTTATAGTTGCTATCTCATTACACAACCATTTATGACATCCTGTAATATTTTGCAATAAATGCTTATAAAAGTCAATTCACACAGAAACATGGACTGCAAGAAAAAGGACAAAGAAAACAATCACATGGCTCTCAGAAGAAGAGGGCCTGCGAGTACTAAACTCTGATCCCTGAAAACTGTGAGGGCTATAACTGTTTCTTGACAGGCACAGAGCTAAAGACCATTTTATTGTTAACTAAGCTGGTCTTTATAGCTTATGTAGGTGTTCACTAAATTTTTACTTTCCACATAATTCTGCAGTATCCTTCTTATGACTTGGCCAGTTCTGTAAAAGAAGGTGTAATATGCTTCCCAAATATATGGTTCCCCATTCAGAAGAAAAAGGAAACAAGAGATGTAATAAAATTACAATTACTATATGATTTTTTTATTTTTATTATTTATTTTTATGCTGTGCTGAAAGGCACAGCATAGAGGGACATGTCTCTTCTCCCTCTTTCATCTACAGGACTGACGAGACATTCAAAGACAAAAAGAGGAAATAATTAAAGGTAAAAGGTTTCCTCTTTCTATACTACATTTAATTTTGCTGTGGAACACACAGTCACAGGAAAACATTACACCCAGAAACATCATAATGGATATCAGAAACAGAGCTTTCATGAGTAATAGCAACAAGTGGTTGGAAGGAATACTAAACTTTGTGCTTCAGTGATCACATCAGGTACTAAAAAGTTAGGTATCAATGCGAAACCTAATTGAGTGCAATAGGTTTCCCATAATAAAAAAGTTGTGTGGCCCAGTGGTGCAAGCACTGGATTGGGTTTCAGCTGAACAGGCTGCTACTCCCATGTATGACCTTCTCTTGAACTTCAGAAAACCGAGCGTCCTTTCTCCACCTCAGTTTCCCAATCTGTTAAAAGGAAACTCTTAAATCAAACTAGATAATGGATATTAGGAGCATTGTGTTTTTCATAACTTTTCTCTCTGTCCAGCTATTCTCAAAGCAAGGAAGTCAGACTAGATGGATCTCAAACTCAGTCCCATCCTCTTTACACATCAGTAAACAGGAGCGGATTTTCTATCTTTTTAAATAAAACCCATCTGAATTAGGCTCTCTGATCTGGATTTCCCAGTGTCGCCCCACCTCAGCTTCAATGCTGTAGACTGAAAATCCACCAAGGCAGAAACTACATTTATTTTGTTTAGAACATATTTATTTTAGGTTTTATTCAGTATACCAAACACGTTATTGCTTTTGGACCCAGTGTTTTAGTACTGTATTTAGGAAATAAATGTGGCGATGTCATAGCAGGATTTTTTTAAGATTTTTTTTTTAAAAAGGAAAGGAGAAAGAAATACAGCTATATTTACAAGTTGATGTATAGGCACTATACAGTAATGGAGCCTAAAATATCAAAAGCGTTGCTTTATATTTGCTTTATAGGCCTATAAGAGCCAAATAATGACATTTAAATGATCTATTCCATTAACATTGTATCATTTTGTCAATCTGGAATGTATTTTAATCAAAAGCCCCCTTTAAAATGGTCTCCTTTGTTGTATTTTCTTTTTTGGCTCATTTTATCCACATCTGTTATGTTTATATAATATGAATTAAACTTAGGAATGCTGTTTGTACTCAGCTACTTTTGTTGAGAATGGAAGGTCCCGGGATTGGCAGTGTTTATGTAAATCAGTGCGGCTGACACAGCCATCATAAACAAACGAGAAAATATAACAAACACATTGTTCATGGAGGAAATGTTTGTTTTCAGAGTTGGCTTCAGTCTTACCAGATTGATGAAGAGTTGCTGATACTGGCGATCTGTAGCGTAGCGGTTCAGCAGCGTGGTTAGGTGCAACAGATTGGGCAGCTTCTCCACTCTTATCTGGAATAGGCAAGAATCCATTTCTCTTTCCTTCTGAGCTGCACATTAGAATCCAAGGTTCAAAAGCTTTCTAGTCCGACTCTTTAAGAAAATGTTTTCCAGCAGAGCTACACTGGCAGATCATGTCCAAACTTTATAAATTCTTTTGCCTATAGGGCTTAAATTAGCAATTTAAAATAAAACACTCTTTACTTCCAAAAAGATATTTTTTCCCTTAGTCTAACAGTATCTCTGTTCAGACAATTCAAGTTCTATTGGCTTAGAAGTGAGGTTTTTCACACTGGGAAAATTCACAAACTGTACTTGCATGACAGCATAGTGAAGAAAAGTGCAAAAAAAATGGTATGAGCCATCAGCTGAGCTTTAGCCCTCTTCCACAGGAGTACCTGTTTGTATCCTGGCACCTCACCCCACACATAATTGCCCTGCTCCGTCTCAATGTTGTTTTTCCAGTCAGATTCTCATGTGCAGGCCAAGCTTCAGTAATGTACGATGACTTTCCAGTTGTGCCTGTATAAATTGCTCCAAACTACGTTATCGGTCTTGCCTTGGTAACACACAATTTTCTTCTACCATGCTTAGTGTTTACTATTTCTAAAAATCCTTTAGTCACCTGTCAAAGGAAAGAATGCTATGTGCTTTTCAAGTTTGAAAGCTTTTATAAACACTCATAATTCAGAGAGGTGCTACCCTTAGATAATTAAATATTATAATAATTTTGCTGTCTGTGAAGAAGTTGAGAGAGAGAAGATTGGAACAGCCTATCTGAGTGAGGAAGTTCTTTGCCAGCAGTCTTGCACAACTTCCTGACTCTGAATGGCATTATAGTTTATGACAGCTGTCCCTGGAAGGTCTCTGGTCATCCTTTAATTTAAATTGTACCCAGTCACTTCTGTATCTTAACCATATGTATTATATCGTTTCTTTGTGCATGGAAAGCTCATCGTAGATCACCCAATATACATGCTAATTAAACAAAGGAAAAAGTGAAGGAAAAGTTTTTACCTTCTCATAGGGGAGAGGAGGAGAAAGACTCATCATTTGTCTCTGGTTCAAACATGTGCTCATTCTCCAGCAGCATGCACAGCTAAGTTTAGAGAAGAGGACTACATTCATTATACAGGGCAAACTTTAAAAAGCAAGCACACAATGCTTTAGCATTAGAGATATGATGGTACCTCAAGTACTGTGGGCCGTTTTGGTGCCTCAATGTAAGAAGGACATCAAACTATTTGAGTGTGTCGAGAGAGGGGTGATCAAGATAGTGAAAGGCCTTGAGGGCAAGAC
>WEIS01053770.1:0-20733 GCA_013389965.1 Todus mexicanus
TCATTTCTCCCCAATAGTTTCTTAATGTTTTCCTTATTTTAACGATTTCTAACCAGACAATGTATTTCCAACGCTTTCGAAGCAAAGAAGAATCCAGCAACTTGTTAGCAGTGGAATCCTAAGCAGCTGTAACTTGTAACTTTATCAAATCCCCATATAAATCTTGATTAGAGGCAGCCAAATCACTCGCTGAAAAGAAGTTCTTGTCCTGCTGAGACCAAGAGCTCGAAATGCTGCAGTATTTGCTCTCACCATCAGGAGCAGATTGTTAAATATACTTCTTTTGGGGAAGGGCTGGAAAGAATTTTATACTTGGGATACTCTGTCTTGGCACAGGCAGAGGGATGAGGACGTTTATTATCAGCATTTCAGTGCAGGAATGTGTTAGAGGAGGAAGCTTGCAGCGTGTGCGTCAAACCTCGTGGGCTGTTAATATAGGACAGGTAATACAAATTTGGTGTAGGTCATAGATCAGGACTAATTCAGAACTTCCCTCACTCCATGGTGTCCTATTAACGTGAAAAAATACGACTGTCACATGCGAAAATGTTTAATAGGGCTTTTGCGTGCATCTCGATGATGAATGAGGAAGTAGGAAGCTTTTTTGCAGCGAAATCCCTTCAAAACCTTCGAAACGATTCAGAGGTGAATATTACAGCACTCGGTCAGAGAAGGAGCCTTCAGAGTTTTAGGATTCTGTGTTCCTTGAGCAAATCCTTCTTTTGTCTGCAAGATGCAGCTCCCTGCTGAGTACCACTGGTTGCCACTCTTACTGGGAGCACTGGGATCTGAGTTTTAAGTCCTGTGCTTGTGATAACCACAGGTAAAGGTTGTTGACATGGGGGTCATGTCAGTGGTTGTGGCAGCTCATCTGCTGTCCTCACCTAACTGGGGCCTCGCTTCCCATGAACTTGGACCTGAGAGCTTAGGAGCTCCTTGTCTTGATGTTTCAGTCCTCACTGAAGCTTTGAGAAAGCAGCGGCATTTTCCGTTTGCTTCTATTACACAGGTCCATTGTAAACATCTTCATGAAATTTTAGGTACTACATTCCAGTTTAGTTCTCCTAGTAGTCAGAAGAAGAAATTTTCCCTTAGCTTTCTGGGTTTGTTTTGATTTTATCCTTATTTTTAAGAATGTTTTTTCCACTCATTGTTCGGTTATTTTCTTGATCTGAGCGTCTCGTTGATGAGTAAACTGCATAATAGTAGAAGTTCCTATAAATTATACGCCTCAATCTTCATTTTGTTCACTTAAATAATTGTAATCTGCCGTTTGAAGATGTCTTTTATTTGTGAGGAAATCTCGGTCATTGCTTTTATCTCACCAGTTTCTCTTTCTCTTCATTTGCAGATACGAATTGAGAATTCGATACTTGCCAAAAGGATTTCTAAATCAGTTTACTGAGGACAAACCAACACTAAATTTTTTCTATCAGCAGGTATGTCCAGTTCTGCTTTGGGAAATTCTGTATTTGTTTATGCAGATAACATAGTAGTGCGCTGAGAAATTAGTAACATTTAAGACTGCATTTATAAAGGGCACGAAGCCCATGGCGTCTTTCTCCGTGGGAAGTGAGGAGGAATATATTCCAAAGACGAGGTAAATCTGCAGTTGTCTTAGCTCGGATAAAATTTACTGCTGTTCAGCTGGCTTCTTTTAGTTATTTCACACCTTACTAAATTGCTGAATGGCTTTTATTTTTGCAAGTGCAAATAAGTGGGCATTTTCACTACAACCATGGAATGTTTTTTCCACTCGTTGTTCGGTTATTTTCTTGATTCGAGTGTCTCGTTGATGAGTAAACTGCGTAATAGTAGAAGTTCCTATAAATTATACGCCTCAATCTTCATTTTGTTCACTTAAATAATTGTAATCTGCCNTGATATGGAGGATTGGTTTTAATCTAGGTTATTTAAAGGAGTCACTTTATGGAGTGTTATTGTGATAGAGATGTAATAAGGTAGGAGTAAAATGCAGAGGGAGAGGGCTTGTGAAGTTGGCTGAAATGGCAAAGCTCAAGAGCTACACTGAAAACTCTGGAGTTCTCTTTGGAAATAGGATATTTTTTATTTTATTTTATTTTTACCTGATGTGTTTTGTTGTGTGCAAGGAACAACAATATGAAATGATGACAAAGTTACTCAAACCCCAAAGGCTTCTACCGAGGAAAACTCTTTCCATGGAATACTCTTGTTTCTTTGCCACGTTCCAAAACACCCTGATATTGGGTTGCTTGCTTGGGAGACACTGTAGTTCTTGAGAAACATCCCCTGAAATTAGGATATACGTGTAGCTGGCCAAAAGCCTGATATTCTTCCGCCCTTGTNTAAAATTTACTGCTGTTCAGCTGGCTTCTTTTAGTTATTTCACACCTTACTAAATTGCTGAATGGCTTTTATTTTTGCAAGTGCAAATAAGTGGGCATTTTCACTACAACCATGGAATGTTTTTTCCACTCGTTGTTCGGTTATTTTCTTGATTCGAGTGTCTCGTTGATGAGTAAACTGCGTAATAGTAGAAGTTCCTATAAATCATACACCTCAATCTTCATTTTGTTCACTTAAATAATTGTAATCTGCTTTTAGACTGAGAAGCTCAAAGTAAAATTTCATGGGGTTATTTATCTTTTAGAGGAGCCTGGACTAGAATGGTTTTAGTATCCCCTAAATTGAAGAATCCGTTCATGCGAAAACTCAAACCTAAAGTTATTTGCTATATTTGGTGGGTCTTTTCCAGCGTCTGTCTGATATCATGTTTGTGTTCACACAGTGAAATACTGTTAGTGCTTTGAAATATTGTTAGTGCTTAACAAACAGTTTGTGGTACAAACTATAGAATCATAGAATCATAGAATAATTAAGGCTGGAAAAGACCTCTGAGATCATCGAGTCCAGCCTAGGACCTACCACCACCACTCAGCTAAACCCTGCCCCTAAGTGTGGCATCCAGTCTGGCCTTAAACACCTCCAGGGACGGTGACTCCACCACCTGCCTGGGCAGCCCATTCCAGGGTTTTATCCCCCTTTCTGTGAGGAAGAGCTTCCGAATATCCAACCTCAACCTCCCCTGGTGCAGCTTCAGGCCGTGCCCTCTTGTCCTGCCACAAATTGCCTGAGAGAAGAGCCCATCCCCCTCCTGCCTACACGTTCCCTTCAGGGAGTTGTAGAGAGTGATAAGGTCCCCCCTGAGGCTCCTCTTCTCCAGGCTAAACCAGCTCCCTCAGCCTCTCCTTGTAAGTATGATATGGAGGATTGGTTTTAATCTAGGTTATTTAAAGGAGTCACTTTATGGAGTGTTATTGTGATAGAGATGTAATAAGGTAGGAGTAAAATGCAGAGGGAGAGGGCTTGTGAAGTTGGCTGAAATGGCAAAGCTCAAGAGCTACACTGAAAACTCTGGAGTTCTCTTTGGAAATAGGATATTTTTTATTTTATTTTATTTTTACCTGATGTGTTTTGTTGTGTGCAAGGAACAACAATATGAAATGATGACAAAGTTACTCAAACCCCAAAGGCTTCTACCGAGGAAAACTCTTTCCATGGAATACTCTTGTTTCTTTGCCACGTTCCAAAATACCCTGATATTGGGTTGCTTGCTTGGGAGACACTGTAGTTCTTGAGAAACATCCCCTGAAATTAGGATATACGTGTAGCTGGCCAAAAGCCTGATATTCTTCCGCCCTTGTCTCTAAAAAGAGGAAACCGTAATCCTCCCCTCTGTCCAATACTTCATCTGAAATTAGAATATAGAATTAACATGGTTTGTACTCATTTCTGCTGTCAGTAAATGGCTTTTAATTTTTGAATGTGTTACAGAATTTTTGTGTTGATATATGATAGAGTTGACTTTTGACAGTTCTGGTTTAACTGATCTGTGTCATATGCTTGTTTCAGCCTAAAAATGCCTGAATTTTGGCAACTTTTCGGTTCTGCAAGGGGTTCTTGTAGAAACAACGAAATCATGTTCATTTTTACTTAAGTGGCAAGTGACTTTTCTTCCTACTGATTTTAAACATGGGAGGTTTATGTTTCCTATGATGCAGAAGTGAGTGATAAGCTCCAGAATAATTTCCTGAACTCCATCATCTACCTGTTCATCAGCTGGGGAGCCTGCGGCGGCCTCTTATTTGTGCCTCAGAGATCTGTTTCTTTCCAGCAAGGAATTTAAAATGCCAGAGGAATATTTTTTAGTACTTTCTGACAAACACATTTTTACTAAATTTGGGGAAATGGGAATATCAAGAAGGTTTCCCAAAGTCTTCAGGAACTGATCTGCAAAGATGACGGCTGCGTGTATTTGAACGCCGGTTCTGTTATACAGTGAAAATTAGACGTTCTTGTCTTCTTGCTCTGCACACTATTTTTTTTTTTTAATCTCTTCAGCTTTCTTCTCCACCTTATCTTGAGGTATTTTTAAATCCAGTTCTTCAAAAGTCAGTGTTCATTGTTCTGGGGTGCTGCAAGGTATTTGGGTGTCCACTGTCATGGAAATCACATGCACAAGTTTTCCAGGGCTCTAACTCTCTGTCCGTTATTCTGGTTTGCTCTGTAAATCTCACTCAGCCTCTTGAATAAATTAGGACAGTTACTTTTATCTGATAAAGTGTCAAGGAGGCCCCACTGACTTAAGAAAAGGATTTGAGGAGTAACACTGCATCATAAACCAGACTTACAGCAGAGTGGGATGTGGAAAAATAAGGACAGGTGACTTTTTGTGTTCTATTCGTCTCTCACTGTCATTCCAAGAACATTTTAACTTTGATTTTGGCTAACCATAGCTCTGAGACACATCACGTTGTATTGTATATAGGCAACAGAATGTACATAAATCATACGTGGATACGTAGACATCTTGAGCTTTCTGCACAAAAAGAACTGGTAGAGGTAATGAACGTAAAACCTAATTACAGAATTTTAAACCATCCAACAGAACAACATTTCTGTAATCAGATTGGCTTTTGCACATGTGAAAGTCAAATACTTTGCTGTCTCGCGTGTTACATATGAGAAAAAAAAAGATTTGGAAGACCAGATGCTGCCTGTGACCAAATCTTTCTTTTCAAGATGAGGCTGAGAACCTGTTGCTAACTAGATAACAGCTAAACACATGGCGTCTGACTTATTAAAAATGTACAACATCAAATTAAAAAGTTCATGGGGAAGGAAAAGAAACGTGGTGACCTCTGTCACCCCGGAATTGTCTGTGGAGTTGAGAAAGTGTAATTATTTCCTCAGATTTGAGTTGCAGAGCAGCAGTATCACTGAAAATGGAGCTGAAAGTCTGAGTAAGAGCCTGAATCCTCAAGTGATCTTCGTCTTCCAGAAGAGCACAGACCATTTGTGAAGATAACAAATGTTACCTTAATTATTGTCAACAGACGGTTGATTCATACAGTTAACCCAAACCACAATTATCAGGCTGTTAAACTGAAAACTGGCACATGGTTGTAACTTCACAGGCATGACTTACTCCTGTTCCCTTCAGTGAGCACATTGCCCTCTACAAATTGGGGGAAGCATTTAAGTCTTCTCAGATTGGACTTAATGTGTGAAATCTCTTTTTCTGTTGGTTTTTTTCCCCCTTCTCCTTAATTTTGACTATTTCAAGTGTGCCGTGACTTGGCTTTGGGTATTATTTGTTTCCAAGGGTCTCGAACAAATCAAGAATCTGTGACCAAAACCGTTTGTAGCTTGATGCGCAGCCGTTCGTACGCAGTGCCGGTCGTTCTGCCATCTGCAGTGGGCGTAAGCTGGTCTAATTGGAAGCACAAAAGCAGGGCACGTAACGAGGCTTTGCTCAGAAGAGTGCCCCTGGTTTGCAATCTGTACAGCAAAGGATTTAAATTAGTGCGTGCTGGGGAGGGGGGAAGCCACGGGGCTTGTTTGTAGCATCAAAACTAGTCAGGCTACTCTTGGTACCGTGCGGTTCGTTGAAGCATCTCTGTTTCAGGGTGTGCTTCAGCTCTGAGTCTTGAGATGGGGTAGAGGCTGAGGCTTAAGCCGCTCCTCTTGACTGGAGGGGTTGTGTCTTCAAGACATAGAATCATTGATTCGTCAAGGTTGGAAATGACCTTTGAGATCATCAAGTGCAGCCATCTACTAAATATCATCATAGCCACTAAACCATGTCCTGAAGTGCCACATCTGCACGTGTTTTGAACCCCTCCAGGGATGGGGACTCTACCACCTCCGTAAGCAGCCTGTTCCGAGGCCGCACCACTCTTTCAGTAAAGAAAATTTTCCTAATATCCAGCCTAAACCTCCCCTGGTGCAAATCAAGCCCATCACCACTCATCCTATCACTAGTTACCTGGGAGAAGAGACCAACACCCGTTTCACTGCAACGTCCTTTCAGGTAGTTGTAGAGATATCGTTTACATCTCAGTTGAGAGCTCTGATCAACAGGCATGGGCTAGAATTGTGTCTTTTTCTTTCTATTGTTTGATTTGGAAGGTGTCAAAGGTAGGGGATGAGAGGTCTTCAGAGGTGTCTTCTCTTTTTTTTCATTAAGTGGAGCATCTGGGTGGTGATACTGCGTTGCCTGCATCGTTCCCTTGGGCGCAACTGCTTACAAGTTCAGCCAAATTAGGCAAATTGGATCCCACCCAGTGCTCTTGGAATCGTGAGGTTAAAGCATTCAAAAAAAAAACCTCAGGAAATGCCAGATTTATGGTTGTCTGCACAGTTGGCAGATGCTCACTGCACAGATTTCATGTGCCAGCCTTCGGTTGTGTCTCATGTTGTGGACCCAAATCTGATCCAGCGTGAACTCTGACCCCAACCCCCAGAACATTAAATGTGGGGTACAGAGGCTAGCTGAGGAAAAATACAGCAAAATAATTTTTATCAAGAAATAAACTCTGATCTATTTATTTATTTTTGTCCAGTTGACTGTTCTGTAACTCTGCAAAGAGTAAAGATACACCTTTGGTAGCTTTTTTTACCGTTTTTCAAGAAAACTTCAGAGGAAACAAAACAAGCATGGAGGTACAAAGAGAGAATTAAAAATTGCAGGGTTTTGAGTATTGAAGGTTAGGCTTGACATTTTTCTTGTACGTTTTGGGAGCATCTCCAGTTTGAATAAGCATTGGTGAAATTCATTGTTGGTGTCTCACTTTCCCTCTTTTCCAGTGGCTGTTGGGAGGTGGAAATAAAGAGGACAGGCTTTTCCTTTGGTAGCTGGGTGAGGAACGAAAGCTGTAGCTCACATCAAGATAGAACACAGCTTTTAAAAACAGTCGTATAATGAGAATCAGACGTAAGCTACTCGAATCGCCTGCCTTTTATTGCGAGACAAGAGCCTGCACACATTTATCCTTGAATAACATGTTAGCCTCCAGTAATTGGAGACGGTTTAGCCCTTAATGAAAAGGGAGAAAGCATCTGTAGGAGAGTGAGGGGAGGGGGAACCAGCTCTTGGGCATCAGCTGTTCCATTGTTCCTGCCCATGTGCTTCAAACAGAAGACTTCTAAAGTAACTTTTGGGGGGTTTTAGGTCCCAAAGAACAAGAAAAAGTTGGGTTTCATCAGCGTAGAATTTTTCTTTATGCTGCCTTGTTTAGCCTTAAGTGTGGAGCTGCCCTGGAGCACACACACACACATATGTATGTATGTATATATATATACATACATATCTATATATAAAAATAAAGAAGACCATAGGACTGGACCAAGGTTTGGATTTGCTTTTTAAAACGAGCTTTTTACAAGTTTGTGTAATGCACAAGAGAAGGAATTGCAAGCAGAGAGAGCGTGATCTCAAAGTTAGGGTAGAGAAAGAACGTTCTGCAAAAATTGGGCTGAATCCTGTGCCCTAGGGATTCTGTGTTTCTGCAGGTTCAAGAAAACTTGTTAAAAAGAAAAGGTTAAAAAACCTGATGACTTTTTTTTTCTTGTAAAAATAAAATTTCGAAAGAAAGAGGAGGCAAAGTTTCTTGTGGACAAGTGGCATTTTCTGCTCTGTCTCTGTAGTGTCTGTCAAGATAATGTTAACACTTAAAATATATTTCCTTAAATGAAAATTATATTGTGGCAGATAAATGCGTCATGCAAATTAATTTATTTTTATAACACTGTCCCTCACTACATAAGAAATTTTTAAGTCCAGGCAATTACTGTAAGGACTTAATGATTAAAGTTTTATAAGGCTTAGGTGCGTGAGATATAATTTGAAGTGCAGGCTGGGAATTAGACTCTTTCACCTAATTAAATAACAACATCTCTTACACCCTAATAAAAATAGGAGACCTAAAGCAAATGACTTTGACAGGAAAAGCTTTGAAGAAACTCAAGGACACGGGGAGAAAAGCTGGCGTCGTTCCTGATACTGGCAGCCTGTTTAAATTAAAAAACCAAAACAAAAAAATAGACCTTTCAGGAAGAGTTAATGGTTGGCACATAAACTGTGCCCTGCAGGGAGGTGGTAATAAAAATAAGAATTGCAGCTGCTTTGAAAGAGATTTACAAAAATAAAAAGAAGGTATTTACAAAATTCATTTTAAAAATGATAAAAACATCACCTCCCTGTTCCTTACAGCTTGTGAAGGGAGTTAAAAGTGAGAAACCCTTCACGGGGGTGGGTTTCTGGAAATTGCTGAAATTCACAGTGCCAATTCAGGTACTTATTTTCCAACTGTAAAAGTTGGTTGACGCTTTCAAAACTTCCCTGTTGTTCTTGTAGATCTTGCGGTTTGTATCGTTTTGTGGCTCCTCTGGTATCTTGCAAACGTTGTGTGTCAAATGTTGGCTTTCGGTGAGCAGGAGTGTAAAACATACTTCGAAATACCTCATCAAAAGTCAGGCAAGCTCAGTCCAGAGCAAATGAGCTTGATTTAAAATTTCCACCTGTCAACTGGAGTGGTGAAAATACTGCACGTGGGCTTTCCTGCCCTCACAGGTGAATTACTCTTAATTCAAGATGATGGATTTGAAATGCTGAGGACAGATTTCTATGTACTATAGATGACTGGATATGTCCACGTTAGTAATTCTAGACAAAACATCGCTGTAATTACTGTATAAGCTTGTGTATAACATCTATCAGACCACAAAATAAGTTGACTCCCGTTGATGCTTGGACTCATTTGTTCTGGAAAAGCAAAATTCTGTGTCGGAGAGGAGAAGTATAAAATGAGGTGCTAGCAAAGCGAGCTTAGTAGGTTGAGTACTAGCTGGGTCCCCAGGGCATAGTCCTACTTTATGGAGGATCTGGAAGGCAGCAGCGTGTGTTGCGGTGACATCTGGAGACCAGCCCACTCGGCCAGAAGGGCGCATTTTTAGCCATTCTGTCCCTAACAATGCCTCCTCAGAAGCTGATTCCCCTCCCCACCCCATCTCTAATGCCCTGATTATTAACAGAGGAGCTTCCAAAATTAGTTCGAGATGTCAAAGATCACCTCTAGCTAATACAGAGACTGTGACCTTGGAAGATGAAGAGGAGGAGCAGCTGAGGGCAGATGGCAAATGAATGTGATCCTGATACTGAATCTCTGCTTTTAACTCCACTGCAAGAGGCCAAAGCCTTAATTTTCTCTTAATGTAGACTTATCTTCTCTAATAAGTCTAGTACTATTGGATGGGTAAAGAGGGGTGGAAACACATATGTGCTTCCATTTTAAAAACTACCATTGCAGTCATTAAGGTGGCTCCTAAAAATCCTGATGACATTAAAAGCCTGCGTGGGGCTTTTGTGCACGTGCAGCTTCAGTCAAAGCAGATGAGGCAGGAATCACTGAGGGTTAATTTTGCGTAAGATTTCTGAAGCTGTAGTCGTGTGGGTTGGGACTCTCTTCTTTCCCGCTGATTATTCCGATTCTGAAGAAAATTCCAAGTGTCCTGCAGGAGTGTGCTGTTGGTAAAGGAAGGTGCCATCTCCTGCAGGTTGGGGATTACAGATCCAAGAGATTATATTGGGCGATGGCTCCACATTCATCTATTGACGTGTCCATCCCAGGGTGTGCTACAGCATTTCTATGGTGCCTTTAACGCTACAAGAAAAGATTACAGCGGAAAGCACAGGATATTTGAGTTGATCACATCTGAGGATTGTGGTGAACTTGCATATGTGGTACCTGCTACACGTGCAGAGCAAAACAGAGTCTGAGCAGGAGTCCTCTGCACACAGAGCAACACTGTTCACGTTTAGTAGATGGTTGGACTTGATGATCTTGAAGGTCATTTCCAACCTTCATGATTATGTGATCCTGAATGTGAAATTGTGGGGGAAATAAGTGTGGTATCTGCTTCAATCATCGTCCTGGTCACATAAGTAGGTGTTGAAGATCAGCTTTTCTGATGGATAAATGGAGGTATTCTGGACTTTGGTGTTACAGAAGCTGGAATTTGGGAGTTAGAGGAAAAATTTCACCGGACTTCCGTAGGACTGATGTTGCCAGACACGTTGTTAGTGTGAAACAAAGATGCTGATGAGCAGTTCCTGTGGTGGCTGAGAGTGAGCTATTTTGGATGGTTTTAAGACTCAGCTTGACAGGGTGCTGGACTGTCTCATTCAGTCTGTTTTTTCTTTTACCTTGAAAGGTTGGACTAAATGATCCTTGAGGTCCCTTCCAACCCAGTCTTCTATGATTCTATTACATACAAAAACTAAACACCAAAACACCTTCAGGTATTAGAAGCTTAAATGTTTAAAAGCAGGTGCTAGAACACGCCTGAGCTGTTAAAAAGGAGATTAAATAACTAATTATTGCACATACAGGAAGATTGCGTTTGGCAGTAGAAATGCCACTAGCTGAGCACAAGCACATCATTTCTGAATATAAAAAAGCTAAAAATAACTGGATAGAACAAATGGATAAGGAGAAAATGATGTAATACGAATCTTTGTTTTCCATGCTTTGTTATAATTACAATTTTTATGATTATTACTAAATGGAGTACGTTTTGTTTCTTCATTTGCCTATCTAAATATCTTACATGTTGTGGCAGTGGGGTATATATGGTGTGGGGGTGGGATTTTTGGTCATGCACTTAACTCTTCAGGGGGTAGTTAATCACCGAAGTGCTGTTCAAATGCAGTTTTCAAAGCAAGGCCAATTTGAACTAAATAAATAAATAAAAAGAGGACTAAGTTGTGTAAGTAGGTCGTAGACACTGAAAGTAAAGCAAGAGAAATAGATTGCTTATTTTTAAACTGTCCTGCTGAAAAAAAATTGGAGATTGTCCTGTGGGAAATTTCTTGGTAACATTAAATGAGCTTTGAAAGACGATGTAGCGGCTAATTATTGGTATTCACCTTATTTTTGCACACCATTTGATAGTGCTGTTGTTGCTAAAGAATTTCCACAATAGTTAACGCTTGAAAAGAGAACTCAGTAGAAAGTTTGATAATTTTATTTAGTAATTTCTAAGGATAGATACAAAAGCAAATGTAAAGTATGTATCAGACACAGCAAGTAGGGGTTTTTTTAATCCCTAAACTCCTGGAAAGCATTCAGTGTCCGAAGTTAAGAAAAATTTTATTCTTGTTTTTAGTAAAGAAATAGAAATCCAGCGTGGTGGTTTTAGGAACTGGGCTGGCAAATGGCTCGTCAGCCTGAGTGAACGTTTTTCTGAACTACTGCAGCTGCATCAAAAAAACATCGAGCGCAGAAAAATGAAGCAGATGGCTTTTGAAAGTAGCAGCTGGTAGAGAAAATACGAGGCCTGTGATAGATTTCCTCTGAATTCGCGTGTGCTAGCGTACGGCTAATCTCTAATTTCTTCATCTTCACAAACATGGGCTTTCCTCTGCCTCCTATTTTGATTTTAAATTATACCAGCTGGAATTTGCTAGCCATTTAGCTAGTGAGGAAAGCGCCCATTATTTCCTGGGAAATGTCGAGAAGTTACAAGTTACCCCATCAGTAATTTGCCCGTTCAAGTGAGAGAACCAATATTTGAAAAGTCTGACAGCAGAAATGAAACCGGGCTTTTGTTTACGTGCCTGTCTTCCTTGTGGAGAAAGCTCATTAGTTCACGGTTCACCGTTCGCCCTCTTGGTTTTTGTTATGATTTACAAATATCTTTGAACTTCTAATGCTCAAAAGGGTAGAGACATAAGAGAGATTTTGGTTCGTTTCATCGCTGAAGTATAGTGACCCCCCAAAATATTTAAAAATATTGGCGAGAATAGAGGGTAAATAAAGAGAATTTTTGCTGAGTGTCAGGACATCAATATGTCAGGAAATACTTTATGGAGTCGGATTACATTGGACTTGTAAATTCTTGTTTGCTTTAAATACGCCTGCCTTGCCTAAGCATATATTCATTGAATACAGGTAGTGTATGTTGGGGGTGGGGAGTGACAGTTGTGTTTCACTTTTTATTTTATCAGGACATCTACACAATTTCTTAATCCTACTTCTGAGAGGTGTGTTTGCACTTGGCATTCATGTTTTCCACATATTGCCCTTCCTTGTAGTAGAGTGTTTGCAACTGTTGTGACCAAGAAGTTAACTACAAATGCGAAGTATAGGTCACACTTTGGTTCTTACTTGCCAGCCTGTGAACAGGCAAATTCAAGTACAGTTACTTCTTCGAACACCGACACGATAGTAGACTCATCTAGAAACCTGAAGTAGTTTCCATTTTCATTGTACCATGTTTAATGGAACTTAAAATTAATTTTAAGGACTAATCCTTTCCTTCGTAAAGTGTACACCTGCTTGACTCTAAATCTGATTTAAACTTGTTAGAACATTTACCAAAAAAAACCCCCACCAAAGTGCTTGAAATCAACATCATAATTTGCAACAAGAATATGTTTTTGTCTTTATCCTTCTCAAAGCTATTTTCCAATATATTTTTCTTGGCAAGTTCGGTTAAGCACAAAATGGGCGAGTGGAAGTGACTGTGTTGCAGGCAGCATGAACCAACACAATTCACTTAAGACATAATATTTTGAGGTTTTGATTGCTACCAGATAAAAAGTATCCAGGCTTCTAGCAGTGTAACACCCAAATTCATAATGCTAGTGTAAAGTGTTTGCCTTGTTGATCTTTATACATTTTTATTGCTAAAACATTGCAACCTTGAAGTGTTTGAGATGACTACAAGCTTCACGTAGAGTCTTATCATTGCCAGAGCATCTGCTCTCTAGTATCATAGAATCATAGAATGATTTGGATTGGAAAGGACCTTCAAGATCATCTAGTTCCAACCCCCCAGCCCTGGGCAGGGACACCTCCCGCTAGACCAGGTTGCTCAAAGCCCCATCNAGGAGAGAGACTTAGCGATTAGGAAAGGAAACTAGAACAGCTTTACTGAAACATGAAGATAATAATAACAGTAATAACAAAAGGTAAATATATACAAATCTGTACAAAACCAGTATCAAACCCAACCCCCCCGATGGCAAATCCGTCCCCGTCCCCACTGATGCTGTGGAAGGGCCCAGCAGCAGCCGGGAACCGGGAGCTGGATTCAGGGATGCGGCCCAGAACCTGGGGCCCAGCCAAGGCCTGAGCCGGGGGCTGAGACCGGGGCCGGAGGCCTCAGGGCAAAGCTGAAGCTGCCAAGGCCAAACCCAGCGAGGAAGAGTCCCGGAGCCGAGAGAGCAGCTCGAGCTCTGGGAAACAAAAATGGCAAAAAGACCAAGAGAGAAGGGCCAAGAGAGAGAGACCCTTGTGATCCCTCAACTTTATACCGAGTATGACATACATGGGATGGAATACCCAGTTGGCTAATTTAGGGTCACCTGTCCTGGTTGGTCCTCCCTGAAGGTACAACCTTCTCTTTTCTGCACCCCCCAGTGTGGTACACAAAATCTAGCAGTGACCTTGGTTTGCATACCAATCCTTGGTACTAACTATAAACATGGAGCGTTATCACTGCTAGAGGCAGGCTCTGTCTGGTAAACATGCTGCTAACTTCAGATAGTCTTAGCTGAAAAGTAAAAATCATAGAAGAGAATTCCTGTTCTAACCCAAACCAGAACATACGTACTGGTAACTGAACTTCAAGCCCTAAGTAAAGGTCTGCAGGTACTCCAAGGAGGGCATTTCTGCAGGTGTGATAGGAGCTCAGAGATACCCGTATCTCCAAAACCCACGAATCAGGATTCATTCTCCCACTTAACATCCTTCTTCTGATAGAACCTGGTAGAATTCTTTAGATTTGTCGATAGCCAGGGCCCTTTTTTTCTCTTAAAACAAACCGAAAAATGCTCAGTTCTCGCAGTGAGCTGTATTAACAACAATAATAAAGTAAGAATTGAGCAAACGGAAAAGACTTCCAGGAAAACTATTCACTTGCCTTGCGGCAGTGTACTTAATTACCATTAAATTATCTGTCGTGTCTCTTCCATAGGAAATTTGTTCAGGCTTTTTCCTGAGGAGATTCTTGCCGCTCGTGCTGAACCTCTTGCCAAACTCTTATCTAATCTTAGCACGAGCATTAGTTCATGCGTTGATGTAATGCCATCTAAAAGAGAAGAGAAATTAAAGGTGATAAGAGAAGTTCTCATTAGTATTCTGGAAGTAGAAATTGAATCTACCTTTTTTTTTTCCCCCCTCCCTTAGACTTCTTGAAATTTAAAGGAGAACGTGTGTGGGCAGGTTTCTGAAAAAAGCGAGATAAAATTAATTCCTTCTATTCATTTGTTACCTTTGCTCTCCATAAGAGGACACTGCTCAATCTCATTAGACCACAGGAGTTGAAAACTGTATTTCTTCACCTTGAAAGGTTGGACTAGATGGTCCTTGAGGTCCCTTCCAACCTGATATTCTATGATTCTGGCCATAGGTTTCCTGAAGTTTATAATCTCTATATACCACCCAAAGTTTAAAACTAAACATAAATATGTATATATAATATATGTGCAGTGCTTAATCAAGTGAACTGTTAATTTTGATGAGGATGTCATGACTGATTTTGTGAACACTGCTGTTGTCACTTGTGGATGCTGAAGGAGGGTATTTTTTCTCTGTTTTCATATTTTTTAAGCAGATAAAGGCATTTTTATCCCACTCTGCAGGTTGAATAATGAATTTGAGGGACTCCACATTACTGTACCAAGGAACTTCAGAAACGACAGCCACCTCCACTCCCCCCTCCTCAATAAATCAGGGAAGGAGGAGGGCATTGGCTGAGGTGTGAGGGGAAAGGAATATATGTAATTTATTCCACCTTGATGAAATATCTGAGTTTGTCCATCTCTGGAGTGGGATGTGCAAAAAATCCCCCTTTTTTCTGTTTGTCACGCAAACAAAATGATGCACTCAAGGAATGCAGCATTATGGTGAAAATGTCTCGATTTTGTCTTGCAAATAAGCTGAGAATTTTCACAATACTCACTGTTGGAATGGGGAGCGGGGTTAAATTTTCTTAGTCAAGTTCTGGTGCCTGTAATTACAGAATCAAACTGGGAAAACATGACTGGAATTCGTGAAAGCTCCCAAGCCAGAAGGCAAGAGGAAAGAAACCTCAAACTTTGAATGTTTGGGTATTGTTGCTAATTTATTTATGGATTAGTAGTTTGCTCGTGGCTAGTAGCATTTAAAAATGTGTTTGCATGAAACCAAAGATGTTCTTAAGCTGCTCAGTTTAACACGTGAGGTACTTCAGCCCTCGGTTCTACAAGGCAGTGAGCTGGTGCAACGTGAGGCCATTTCCTCTTGTCCTATGGCATGTTAACTGGGAGAAGAGATGGACCCCACCTCGCTACAACCTGCCTCTAATCCTCCTTTATTGCAGGCTAAACAACCTTCGTTCCCTCATCTGGTCCTTATAAGACCTGTTCTGTAGACCCTTCACCAGCTTCGTTGCCCTTCTTTGGACACGCTCCAGCCCCTCAACGTCTTTCTTGTATTGAGGGGCCCAAAACTGAACTGAGTGTTCGAGGACACTTGTCATGTTGATTACCCGTATGAGTTCAAAGGCAAGAAGCTTTCTCCTGACATTACATCTACCGCGATAATTCATATTCTCATTCTCCCACAGTTTATCACATTTCTTCTTTCACATCTTTCACTGAGAATTTTTTTCATGCACTTCATAACTAGGAAGGTCTTCTGTACTTGTTGCTTTGTAGTCTAGGGCTGGATCCAGCTGTCACGTGGGTGGCGAGAGGCTGCTGTGGTGGGTGCTCTGGTGTTACTGGAGAGGACCTTCAGCTCTTGACTCCGCTGCTGTGCTTCCTTATCTTTTAAATTATGAATTTCATAGCAGTAGCAGTTTTTCTTACAACTTGTCATCACTAAACAAAACCCATTTTGTTTATCGCTTTTGCATAATCTCCTCTTCGATCTACAAGTCGGCTGTGTGGATTTTTGTCGTATTTGGGGACTTTCTGCAACTTTAGGGTCTTAGGTTGTAGGATTTCAATAGCAAGGTTATGATTTCATGAGACGCAGGATAACACGAGCTGTTGAAGAGAAGTTGCACTTTGTAGACATACGTCGCCAGTAAAACCCGCCTGTTGCACAGATGACAGGATTTGCAGAGTTAAGTTCTTCAGCATTCATTCTGTAATTTCTTACTGTCCATTTGGTGTTAGTAACTATATAAATCACGTATTCCGAGGTGGTGAAAACATTACCTAAAAAGTAGGATTTCTGCCTATGTCTGTGTTGGAAAATAAAAGAAGGCCAGGACACGTAATGGAGCTTTGACCCACCATGACCCTTTTGCTTTTGAATACTCGGTGTGCTCTGTGGTACATGCCCGTGTCACTTAACCCTTCATCTGGACTGTGCCCAGGGACAGCTGGGGGATACTGCAGACCAGGAGTGGTCCAGATACGCTGGCTTGACCCAACTGTCCTCTTCAGGAGCGTTGACCACTTGGCCATAGCGTTAGGGCCTTCCCCAGGTCTTCACCTGTTTTATTTCTCACTGTAGATGACAACCATCTAGTTTCACTCTTCTTTCCTCTTCAACCCTTATTCTAGCTCAGTGTGGAGTATGATTTTCACATACTACTCCTTCTCCATACAGCCAGTTTTATTTTCACAGTAATGCGGGGACTATTTTCTGGTCTCTATGCCCCTACAAAATTAAAATCTGTTGACCCAAGATGGTTCTAGAATACAGCACACATTCCCTTATCTTGAACGTAGGTGCAACCGTCTGCTCAGCCTCCGGTGAAGATTTGGATTGTATTTAATACAGCATAAGTAACATCCATGTAGATGAGGCATTTTTAAATCAAGTTCATTGCAGTTGAAATGGGCTTCTTAGAAAAGCGCAGCTCGTTTGTGGAGAACATGAGCATAACCTTTTTTGTTTTTTCTCTATTCGTGCTCTGCCAAGAGTCATTCCAAAGAATTAAACTTCAGATGTATTTATTCTCCAGGTGCCTGGGCAGTGTTTTAGTCTGTGTTGGCACTGACCTGATCTTTCTGTGACGCGTACCTACTTCTTTTGCTGTAGGTGAAAAATGACTATATGTTAGAAATAGCGGATCAAGTGGACCAGGAAATTGCTTTGAAACTAGGTTGCCTTGAAATCCGGTAAGCTGATAATTTCATTTATTATTCAACATGTTTCTAACCGAATATATACATTAATTTTGAAGCTGCTTAATGTTCATTGATTTCTATAGCTGAATAGGACGTAAGATTTGTTCGTGCTACAAAGGAGGTGCAAGAAAAACTGAATAAAGTGTATCATAACCAATTTCTAGCGGTTTTTAAATTAACATTTATTTGAAAACTTTAATTAATTACATCTTGCTGCTGCCTTTTGGGTGAATTCTTCGTCTGAATAATTCAAAGGCCTGTAGAGTGAAGTATGCTTAAAAAAAATAAATGCATCTGTGGTGTTATTTAGCGAATAATCTTGTCGTTGTGCATATATAAATCCTACAGCTAAAGAATGTAATTAAAAATAAAAGCTGCCACCTTCCCTCTCTGCATTTACTCCATCTTTAATGTGCTACTTTCAAGTGATTCGATCTTAAGGATTCTTTAAGGGGGGGTTTTTTTGGTGGTTTTGTCAGCTGTATAGACAGCTGGAAAGTGAAGATAAATTTATCAGATTCAGAGATCCTTCAGAGAGTTCCCAGCACAGCTTTTGAAATGCAGGGTTTGATTTTTGCTTATTTATGGAGATTTCCAGCTTTAAGCAGAACTCGCTTTAGTTGTGCTCTTGTCTCGCCCGGGGAGATTAGGGAAGAAGTAAAATTGCTAATGGATTAATGGCACATGTAAAGTTGTTAGCAGAGAATACAAGTGTCCCTTGAACAGCACTTTCCAAAATAAAAGAAAATTTTAGGCTTAGGAAATTTCCTAAATAGGTGAACCTGATGTCTCTGCTGTAAGTTTTACTGGTAGCCCCAGAGAAAACAAAACAATCTTTGTATAACTGCAGCCTTCCTGTGAACTTGCAAAATTCTTGGTGCCTTATTGCAAAACACTTGCTGAGTATAATAATCTAATATAATAATAATAATCCACGATTATTTGTCAGCCAAATTCTTCTTTCTGTGGTTCTCACGCTGTGACTCCTCAGAGCATTTTCATGAGATACTTGTAGTCGATGACTACTAAGACTTCTCTTACCATCAGCATTACTTGTCCACTTTCTCAGTGAAAAGAACAGTCCCAGCCCTCTCCCAACAACAGCTACTCGTTCTTAATTGATTTATTTATTACTTTTTAAAGTGTAAACATACCTGGATTAAAACTGTTGGTTTTCATCATTCATTCCTTCCTTCCTCTGGTTCTCCCTGTTACATGGACACACACCAGGAGGGCGGTGCTGCTGGAGGTAGAAAGGAGCTGCTGAAGGGTGGGTTAGAGCACTTCTCTTAGTTAAGTTAGGGTAGTTAAGCTGTTTTAAAGTGATTCTGATGATGCTGTGCTGCTACAGTCCTGTGTAATGTTCCATACATGAAATTATTTTCTGAACTAAAAATCTGATCTGTTGAGGCAGGAGAACAATGTGCTAACGTTTCTGTTTGAATTCATTCAGCTAAATGTTCTCTAATGGTAAGTCTCTGAAAGATGTGACTGCGCTGATGTTTCAGTTTTAGGCTGGATCGTCCAATAATTGTCGCTTTCCAATATTTTTTCCTGACTTCAGGAGATCCTACGGAGAGATGAGAGGCAATGCGTTAGAAAAGAAGTCCAACTATGAAGTGTTAGAGTAAGTATTGTGTTCTGGCTTGAGGTTTGGACTGCGTCTTTATCAGGAGCCTGAAATTCAGTTCAGTAACAGAACATTTCTGTTGTAATTTTTTTATTTCATGAAGTTTGCTGAGATCTTTGAATCCTTTAATATAAGAAAAGGACTATGAAACCTATCAAGGTATAGAAGTAGGAGGAGCACCTTGAACTCTGGTCCAGGGAAACAGGTTTGGAGTTGTTTAAACTTGCTCAGAGGGCTTATTATGGTTTATTTTGCAATTGTGCTAGTGTTTTGGGGGTTTATCATATCTAGTTCTGAGGAGATTTTGTTTCTAAAACGTTTTTCTGCGCATAGTTTCATTCTTCAGTTGTGATTCATCTGTGGTAGAGTTTGAGTTACTTCAAAATATTTGCAGTATTGTTTTGTCCTTTGTTTTCTTAGTGTGTGGTTTTCCCAAATTGTGATCTTGCAACTAGCAGGTTCATTTTTTTATCTATGTGCCACAGATGTTAAGAAGACCAAGAAGCAGCCTTACAATGAAACTATTACCAAGAAGCATCCTTACAGTGAAACTATTTTGGTTACTAAGTGATATCATACAGCAGATAGCTTCGGTCCAAACAATCCAAAGTCTTTTAGAGGCTTCAGGGGTTAAAAATTGGTTCTATTTGCATTAATTTAGTGGAAGAAGTTTCATACATGCGTCCACCAACGGTCTGCTCATCACTACTAATTATCTTTTTAAAAGAAACTACACAGTTGAATGTAAACTTGGGATCAAAGGTTGGCGTAGAAGTCAAGTCTATTATTCATTTTATTTTTAATAAAACACGTACTAACTTTCAGAGGTGTGAAATTAGAGAATTTGCAGGTGAGAGAGAAGATTTTTCATCATGATGAGTAAGTTCACAAGGATTTTTGAGGAAATTGTGCTTTAATAGGTAAAGATAACTTTAATAAATTGCTGTTGATTTATATAGTGGCTGGTATTTATACAGTGTTCCTCTATCTATGCAGAGTTCTTTAAAGCCTTGGGGATTTTTTGAATTAGAGGGGGTTTTGAAGGCATTTAGTTTTCTGTNTTTTTTGAACTAGAGGGGTTTTTTGAAGGCATTTAGTTTTCTGTTGTTAGCCACTATTAGAAATATCCTGACTGGGGAAACACGTAAAGAAATGAGGAAGGCTAATAAAGATGGACGGGATGTGCAGGTAGACAATGCTAAAAGATGGTATAAAACAGATTTCAAAGTACAGCAAGTTGCAGTAGTTGCAGCTTAGATACGTTCCAGTAAGAACTTGAGAAAGGTATTTTAAAGTCACTTATTTGGCATCACATAAGCTACAAACATTAGTAGTTAGTTTTAACAGTTTTGAAGACGAGACAAAAAAAACAAGGGTCATAACAGATGGCACAAAATATTAATTAATAATTGTAGCAGGTGAGGAGGACTCAGTACGGGGCTGCTTCCACTTTAACGGTGACTTGTTTCACAGCGTGTGTTTTCCAAGTAGTAGCTGTGTTGGTAGGAAACAACTTAATCGCTGTTGTGAAAGACAAAGTGAAGCAAAACTGGGATATCCAAAATCTACCAGCTTAGTGCCATGGGAAGGTGGAAATGTAGAATTGTGCACGTCAAGATTAGTTCTAATTTTTTTTTTTAATTATTTT
>WEIS01053771.1:245-12039 GCA_013389965.1 Todus mexicanus
TAAAAAAGCTAAACAAACCAAATTATGCTTATCTTCCACAAGGGTTGATATCTTATTCCTAGAAAGATAGGACTATTTTTGGTTTTCACTTCACTCGTGGAAGCAATTATTAGATAGGTGAGGTTGTTATTTGATAAAGGAGAAGGAGTGCAAGATAAATGGGATTTCATAAGCCACTGCATTTGAAGGAATAGGATCTCCAGGTTCCTGATTCATGGGAACTGAAGGAGATCAACAGGCATATGAGCAGGATATTGCTAGTTAGGATGTCTATACAAATTTCATCCACTCTGAGATGTGATGGAAATGATATAAGCTCTGTACAGTTCTAACATGCAGGTTATATGTTTCTGGTGAGACACATTTGAGTTTCTATAAGGAAGGGAAATGCCTGTGAAGTGTCAATTTGTAGCCCTTGATGACCTTTGAGTATGCAGTTTATATAGCAAATAATTTTGTGACATGAAGCATGCATGGATATTTTTTCTTCTTTAATTTATCCAGTGGTGACTCATTAGGTCATTCTGTTGTTAGATGGTGTATTTCTGTCCTGTAAACATGGATGTGTTTAGTGGGGGAGGTTAGTGGCAGTGAGAAATGTGCAATATCTCACCTACTCTTGCCAATAATATTATTAATAATTTTTACAACCCCCAAAAGTGTGCTAGGCACTTGGAGAAACCATTAAAGCAATTTAATGCTCCCATAACCAGGTAGTTTTTTACACATGTATTTACCTTTATGTAGATAATTTTACAAGATACGTTGCAAGCAATCACCTAATAGCTCCCTTCGTCATCAGCATATGTGATATGTAGGGCCCTGCTGATTTTTCCTGCTCTCTTGTTCTTTATTTCACAAGGGAGGCTGTGATTCTGCCTTGTATGGTCATGGCGCTTTATATCGAAGTGTGGTAGTGGGTTTGCATTAATTACAATGTAATTTTCTATTCTGCTAATCCTTAGTAACGCTTGTATGTATGAAACCTATGGATGTACCTAGAGAGAGCAGCTAATGTCCACAGAAGTTCTTATGAGTCCATGCCTGCTTGCTTGAGTTGTACCCTGAGGAAAAGTTTGTTATAGAGGAGAATGAAGGTGGCTTTTTTTTTTCTCTAAGTTGGCTTCAATCATTTTATAGCCAAATATCTACATGTCTAATTTCGAAAAAGTTCTTCACTAAAATGGTTGATGAAGCATTGGAACAGAGTGCCCAAGGATGTGGTTGAATCGCCGTTCCTGGAGGTATTTTAAAAATGTGTAAATGTAGTGCTTAGTGGCATGTTTTAGCGGTGAACTTGACAGTGTTAGGTTCAATGGTTGGACTCGATGATCTTAGAGGTCTTTTCCAATCTAAACAATTCTATAAATCTATAAACAATTCTGTAAAACTATTGTCAGTTTACTTCAAGGGCGTGCAACCTGAAAAGGTCTATTACATCATGTCTTAGTACCTCTGATTCATGTGTGTGGCTGCTCAATGCTTTAGACATGGTCTATATTAGTACTTGTACTTAGCACATCTCCATGTACATTCCTGGTGACATAAACACAGAAAAATTATTCTCTATAATACAATTCAGGAGGTAGTGCTCATACATGATAAAATTCCATTGAACTTGCTTTTACCATCCAGATAAATTTGATTTCATTTATATTTTTATATATAATATTTATGTTATATTTATCTTATTTAATTTTCTTTGTATGATTTTATACTTGAAACAATCTCATGAATGTTTTTTCTACATAATTTGTGATAAAACTTCATGTTGTTAAATGAAATGAGGATGTTTTTACATGTAATATTGAATCATGCATGTTTAAGTCTGTATCCATCAAGACTGTACGAAGCAAATGGACTGTGACCATATCTTGACATTCTTAAGCAACTCTAAATCATGTCTTGAACTTTTTCTTTCATTTGCATTGAGTATGAACTGGAAAGAAGAGCAAATGCTGCTAGGTTTAATAAGAATGGAAGTGACATTGAACATCCAAGTGAAGTGTTGGAAGCACAGCTTGTTAGTCAGATTGGGAGTATTATATTTGACATTGTAGATGGGTGCAGTAGCAAAAGACCATTAACTTTAAGTGCTATTTGGAATAGAAGTGTACTATCTCTATTTGTATATGAGTTTTTGGAAGCGTGTATATAGCAGGAGCAAACAAATTTAAACTGCAAAGAATGTGCTTCTGTATTTAAAGAGTAGACAATTCATATGCTATTGAAAACAGCGTATTAATTTGAGACAGTTCCATTATCTTAAAAAAAGAACAGAGAGAAAAAAGGAACTCAGTGAAGCATAACTGATTCCATTTCTGTGCTGAAATAAAATCACAATGATAGAGATTTGTTCAAACAGCAGCTCAGAGCAGATTCAAGGTTGTTTTAGAGACAGGTGTGTGGTTTTTAGTGCAGGTTTTTAATGGTAGAGGTGTTGTATTAATATGTTTCATTGCAATTTGAGAGACAGGGAGTGTTAGTGAGTGCATGCATCCTCTCGGTGTTCGACAGCATTTCCCTGGAGTGGGGATTGCAGCAGTTTGTTTAAAAGAACTGTGGGAGAAAGACAGTATTTTGTGAATGTCTGGAGAGCAGAAGGAGTTTGAGTGTCTTTTTAAAATAATAAAGATATCTTCTAGTGCCCTTCATCAGAACACACCCCAGAGGTATTGCAAGTACCTGCAGGTATTTGTTGCCAACTTGCAGGTGAAATGGGAAGTGCTTATTAGTGTTTTGCAGCAGCACATACCTGCATCAGAAAGGAAACGGGAAATTTCTGTTAAGCTTCTCTGCCTATCTTAAAGTTTGCTGAATTATGATTTTAATATCTTAGTTCTCCTCAGATCTAACAGACTTGTGTAAAATTAAAAAATGCTGGAGGGCTGTTTTAATACCTGGATGTCCTTCATGGTACTTGCTCTTCCATCTTCCTGTTGAAGGGAGATTCTGTTTGGACCACATGCACAAAAGCTCTTTCCGAGCTCTCCACAGTGTAGGTGCCTTCTTTTGAGCTCATTTCAAACAGAGTTAAGTGGGGCAATTGAAGTTAATAAGTGTTCCAGGCATGACCAGATTAATGTAGTAAATTCAAAAGCTACTCCTGTCTGTAGTTAATTAATTGACTTGTCCATAAAAATCTTGCTGTGGAAATGGGGAGAGCTTTGACACCAGTGTAAAGGAGTTGGGTAGCAGTAGCAAATGCCCATGAGTTGCCATCTCCAGTGCTGCAGTGATCCAGCTGAATGCTGAGCCACAGCCCAACACCGATGGCACCAGGCATCACCACTGCCTTCACAGTCAGGCAAGATACTGTCTCTCAGAATTAATAATGGTTATTCTGCATTTGGAGGACAAAGATCTTTCCATAATTAAACATTATTAGCCTTCAGGTTAAATGCCTTTTTTTAATTATTATTTTATTTTTCTTTCTTTTTTTATTTATTTTTTATTATTTTTTTGACATTTTGTTTCTGTAAGAAATAGACAAAAAACCCCTGTTGAAATCCATTAAATCATTGAATTTAAAAGTTCTTGAGAATAATTTGGTTACTGAAGCTTGCAGAATGTCCTTATTCAGGATTTTTATGCCCTATTCAAGTTACTGGGGCTTGGAATTTGTTTGCACTTTCAAGTGTAAAGATTGCCCTGAGTGATTTGAAGGTTCAGAAATAAATTGCTACATATTTATTGCTATAAAGGTAATCTTCCAATCACGAATTCATGCTGCTCTGACTTCCTGAGGGTTCAGCACTTCTACTGTAGAAAACCTTCCCAATCAACAAAAGAGGGAAGCTGCCAATATTTTAGTAAGATTTGTTATTTCTGCCTGGAAGCTTGAAGGACAATGATGATGTGACCTGTGAGCATAAGTACTCAAATGGGGAGGGTGGGGAGAAGGAGTTATGTGTAGACTTGGTGGCTAGGAAATGCTTCTGAATATTCTGGACAAAAATAGATTTCATTGTAAAAGTATGCCTGACTTCTTTCTCACTAAACCGGTTTCTGTGTAGTAGACCTAATACTTGGAATTCTTCACTGAGCTAGTAACTGCTCTCTTACTTTTGTTCAAGTTAACTTCATGAAATAAAGGAATAGGATTGCTTAATTGAAGAAGAGATTTTTACTATGAATATACTACTCCACTTACAATTTTCTTTTGTCCCGGTTCCCTCGGAGCTTCTTTGTAAGTAGGGACAGTAGAAATGGTGCAAGATAAGACAATCCTTTCTCCTAAAAATCATTCCTCCCTTTTTGTCTTCAGGACAGCAGATTGGGTGAGGCAACTGTTATCTGTAATATCTATTTTATATTTTTCTTTGAACAACAATGGCAATAAAAATGTTAGGAATTTTAGACACTAAACGAACAAAATAAGATATGGAATACGAGTCAAAAACGTCTTCAAGATGAATGGCTAAAGGAACAGAATCAGGAGGAACTGGTCAAGACAGTTTGCTTCACCTTTTCTAGAGTTGCAACATGGGGCTTTGTGAAGGCAGAGGTAGAGATAATGCATATGTTTGGAAGAGACTTTTTTGAAAAGTGGATTAAAACATTAAGTAGCAAACTGAAAAAAAAAAAAGCAGATCCATTAAAAAAAAAGTTTTCATTTTTCAGTAGAAATATAGCAGCATTAGAATAGACTAAAAACCCTTAATGTTTTTTATTGGATGAATGCATTATCTCTGAGGAAATTGATGCGTTGTTGATGTGCTAGGCAAAGATTTATGCACATCAAGATTGTTCCTGATGGATTAATTTTCAGGATAAAGGTGCCACTGTTTGGAGTAGTATGTGACATATTTTTGTAATGCTTTCAAATGACTGAAATCACTGCCTTTGGAAAAGGAAAAACCTCAGAACTGTATTTCCTGTAAATACAGATGTACAGCATGTTCTTTCCCTTTTTAGGAGATAACCTTTGCCCTCTGTTACAGGTCTTTTCAATGGGTATTCTGAATTCAGCCACAGAGTGACACGACAGTCATATTTGTTACGTGTATGACAAAACCAAAGCTATATTTGAAAAGGAGGGAGTTTTTTGGTTTTTTGAAGACACAGTCTAAATGCTGTGAGATAAATACACAATACACACCTTTCAAACCTGTAATTACATATTGTCTATTCAGTGTGCCTGTTAATCCTGAAAAAAAGAGTATTTTCATTCTGTTAAGGATGTGTTCCACTCCTACTGAAGTCAATGGTAAGAGCCCGTTAGATTTTAATGAGCTTGAGGTGCCATTGGCAGTGAGAAATGATATTCTGGAATTGATAGTCTTGTTACCTCTTGGTCATTTCAAATTAAATTTCAGAACTGGACAAGATGAATAGTGTAAAATCCATTCATAATCAGAGATTGTATTTCACGGCAGTATTCAACACAACAAGAATACACGTCTCTTCTGTTAAGACTTACAAGCTGATCCAGTACTGAATAACTTATAGAAGTGAATATGCCATCAGCTTTTCTTCTGTGAGTTCCGTAATTCACTGTAATCCATTTTAAAGGTGTGATATATGTGGCACACAGAGCTCCTTGGGATCAGTCATCTTTCCGGTTGCTAGAAGGTATCGTATTATCTAATAAAATTAGCAATTTAACATTAACTGTTCATAATTTTTGTTAGATCAGATACCATCATTGGGTCATATTTTGACATATTTTGGTGTTTCTTTACTGTGTCTTTGTACATGTTGTGTGCGTATTTTGTACTGTGCAAAATCTTGTTGACAAAGCAACTCAGTGTGCAGTAAGAACAAGCTTACTGCCAACTTGAGACTGAAGTAAAAGAATTAGAAACATCAGGTGATCTGATTGTACTGAGGTTACATCTTTTCAACACTTGTACACCTTTACAAAACGTATCTGATACTACCTAGCTCTGAGAATCAAAGGTAGAAAAAGCTGGTGTTAAATATAAAACATGGGACATCAGCATACTCCCTAATTTAAGAGGAATTACTGAATTTGTGGGAAATATTGGGATATTATCCACAATAATAAAATATAGGGCTAAAGCTGTAGAAACCTTCTGTGCTGTTAATCAAGTTCTTTGGTAAAGCCTCTTTCCTAATAATATTGAACAGTGTTCTCAGTAGAATATAAATAATTCCAATTGATTAATTGATTGCAAGTTGAAGAAGTCCTACGTGACGTTCAGGGAGTGAAGCTCAAAGACTATTGCTGTTTGAGATGACAAGGTCAAATGAAGTCTGTTCTCTGGCTGCTGGAGCAGGTGGCATGGTCTGGCTCGCGTCTCTATTGCTATACTCTTTTCCAGTGTGAGACAGTGGCAGTAGCCATACTGCTGAAAACTTGATTATCCTATCTGTTACATTTTATCCACTGAAAAATCTCTTCACTTTAGAGATGGTTTTCATAAAACCTTATTTTGGGGCTTCAGAAGATTTTCAAGTCAGTTATCTACACCTTCTGAAGTATTATGTTTGCAGGAAGCTTTAAGAGCAGTTTATGTAATTCCCTGTGAGAATTTTCAGTTAAATTTCCATTCTGTTTTACTTTGTAATCCACTTTGTTCCCAAGATGTTAGCCTGCTATTTGAAAACCAGAGCTGTGTGTGTTTTTCTAAAAGTCACCATGAGCTGCATCTAGTACTTTTTTATGAATACCCTGGTCATCTCTGAGTGCTTTCTACTGTACAAGACACCCGAATAGTTAAACAGCAAGTTTGGTGCAGGAGCTATTGTTGGGCATGCTCTGTTTTTCTACTTATAAATCAATGGCATAAGAAGGCAACCCTGAGAACAAATATGTAAAGACCTGTAGTGGTCAGTGAGGTCTTCGAGGTGAGAATGACAAGCTGGAATTTCATATTGTGCAAGGGAAAATGATGGGATTTATGACTTTGGCTCCAGTCCAGCAAAGTACTTAAAGCCAAAGCATAGTCTCATTATGTAAATCTATTTCTAGAGGTAGATATATTCCATCTTTGATAAGTGCATGCAACTCATTAGCATTACTAGAATTTATGAGTTAGCAGTAAGGAAGAAAGGTGGCTATTAGTTTGAACAACAATTCTTTTATTTTGGTAATAAAATCTGACCTATGTCCACTACAAAAAATCTAGATTAGAATTGTTCATAGGCTATTTTTGAGAGTCAGGTAGTTTTGGCTGACAGAAAAGAACATGATGTCTGTCATATTCATGATTCGACCTACATTTCTTGACATATACCTTATACAAAAAAACCTACAACAGAATTGTGAATTAAACAATCAATTAAAATTAAAAAGAAAATTTAAAGTAGCAGCTGCAAGTATGCCTACTTTGCAAAAATAGAAACCTGGTGATATTCTTTCTTTAATGTATTTTCAGAAAGTATTCTCAAATTTCAAGTCATTGGTCTGTCATTTGTTACAGGATCCTACTGTTATTGGTAGAAGTTCAGAAGATTAATAATTAGAGGCTCAAATAAGCTTGAGAGATACTTAATCAACAGACTCTAGGAAGAAAGGCCTACAGGCTACTAAAGTTTATACAATATACATTTCTAGATTGCATTAGAAATGAAATATGAAGCAATGAAACACTAACTGTCAGTGCTTTGGATTCAGGTGCATAGGAGTCAGGTTTGGCCTTTTAGTTGCTGAACCTTAATAATGTTTTCAGAACTGAACCATTTGGGAGCTCTAAGTCTTGAGGAAACAGTGGTTGGGATTTGGCAGACAGCTATGAAGGCAGGAGAAGACGTGGCAGAAGACCCAATGGAAATTGGAATAATTTCTGTGAGATAGGATGAAAGGAAAGGATTAGTAGAGGTAGAAGACAACAGCTGGAGCCAAAACAATAAGTGCTGAGGAAGTAAAATTGGAGTAAGGCTGGAAGACTCACAACGCTGGGATAAGGGATGCAGGGAGCAAGGGAAAACCAGGGATGATATGGCAAAATTGTGCATCTCTGATAAGGCAGGCTCACTGCCAGCACCAAAGCTTGGATCTGTTTATTTCTCAACACTACTTTGTAATGAAAAATGTTCAACATCGGAACTACTTTGATGCTGTGTGGTAATTTTAACAAAACTGGGTATTTTTACCCTAAGTGAAAGAAGAAAAAAAAAAAAAAGGCGCTCTCTGGCTGCTACCATGTGGCGCAGGAGTGGGAACAGGTCCTTCTGTTCTCACTCAGGCCGCTGCTGGTGGCAATAATAGCAACAAGGCCATCACCTCAGGACCATGCCATTGAGGAGAGCTGGCAGCATGGGCATCTCTTACTAGGACAGTCTGGCGCTATGGGCATCTACTTATTTTGCCTCTGCCTGAAACTGGCCCTATGTTCCTCCCTGGGTGGTAAGTCCACATAAAAAGAATGGGCTATTGCTGCCAGGCACTACTCTTTCTGTATGAGCAAACTATCTCAGTCTGAATCATGTTCCAGAATAGCACCATAAAAATTTTTCTTTTCAATTTTAACTTTTTTTAAAATACAGAAAATTGCTTACAGGTTGCTGCCTCCTCCTTTCTTCCTCAGTGCCCCCCCAACATTTGTTTTCTCCACAAAATTCTTGTCTCAGTCAAAGCATGGGATAAGTGATGATCACTGAACCAGTAACTACTCAATATTTCTTTTTAACATCAGCCATATGCTAAGTCTGTGATCATTGCCTAACTCGGTCAGGGGCTTAGAGATGTAAAGCTTCTTATGCCTTTGTTAGGCCAGCTGTTTCTATTGGGAGGCTGAAGATTAAGCATCCATACTGCTGCGTTTATCTAAAAAATCTTACTATGCAAATCTCAGAAAGGAAGGATTTGAAAAAATCTGATTCTAGTATGTGCTGAGAATTCTTAGGTAAGAATTCCTACCTACCATCCAAGGCTAGTCAGAACGTGAAATTCCTTCTTTCCCATCCTTGCTGGTTTTCTCCAGTTTTTAATCACAGTATCAACCATCTATTTCTTTTACTGTTGAACCAATTTCAGCAATATGTCAGAAGGGAAAACAAGAGCACTTCATTTCCAGTTGAATTTTAAGCAGAGTTCAAAAGTTCCCATAACAGCTGGTAGTAATGCAAGAAACATTTTCTGTCATACTAGTTTAAAATAAACTTCCAGCACTATCAAAAAAGCAGTAGCTGTATGATTAAACCTATTAATTGCATATAACATTGCAATTACATGACAGATTTCTAGTAGCTTCTCATTTTGCTGCAGATGTGCTTTAATCATATGTGCTTTAAATGTACCTTATCAAATAATACTATCCTTAAAGCTGATGTAGTTGCTGGGATTGGGGAGGAAAAGGGTTATTACTTACAAAAAAGAAAAGATAGTGTTTTTCCAGTACACATAACGACTTTACACTCAGAATAGAGTTAGCCACTAGGGTATCTCTGTGTGCTGTGGTCCCAGCCAGAGTACACCCAGCTCTTGCCTTTGGTTTGCCCCAGTGCTGTCCCATCAGCCCAGGCACTGGTATTGCTGATCCCATTCCCACAGGTGTCTCCTTCTATTGTAAGTTGAAACAATTGGATAGACAGAAATTAATCTTGTCTTTTGAAGCCTTACACTTGAAAGGGGAAGAGAGCTCGTTTAAGAGGAGCTGCGAACATTTCCTGGAAATAACCCGTCATCAAACAGGTGAAGTACTTCCCCATCTGCGGAAGGGTGGTTACTTCTGCCTCTCCTCCCCACCTTAGGATCTGTGGTAGAAAGAGAAGCATTTGTCAATGAGGAAGTCCTGTTCTTGCATGCAAAACCACAATTAGAATCTCTCAAATAGATCGTTCAACATCAATGTTACAGGACTATTCCTGCTGCAGAGCCTGCATAGAGGGAAAGAGGATTTTTGTGCCTCCTGGAACAAGAGGAGTTATGATTCAGTAGAGCTGCAGTTTCCAGAGGATCTCACAACACATGCTTCAATAACCGCTGGCTAACACTGACTTTGGGAACACTAATCTCGCCAATGACTTGTTCAGGGTACCAGTGATCTGCTATTATAGTGTGTCAATGATTGTAGTTACTGCCCCTGCCATTTCTGCCTCTAGGTTAAGAGGCATTTTCCTGTGCTCTGTAATTACCAGCCAAACACCAAAGAATTAACATTGTCCATTTGACAGATTCTGTGATACTGTGTGATTGCTCCCACTGAAGCAGTAACCGTTCGCTGACCTACCAGTTCTTTCAGGAGGTTTGTTTTATAGTTCTTTTCAAACACTTTAAAGAAAACAAGAATCTGAGGAAAGACTCTATGGGCTAGTATAAGTAAGACTAAGACATTGTAGCTTGTGTGCTGGCATTTTCAGAGCTTTAATTTCAAGACAACAAATGGCATAGTCATTGAGGCAATCAATTTAGAATGACAGGAAACATTTAGATCAACATACGATCATATTGTATAAATACAGCTGCGGGGGGAAAGATACATTTGCTATTGGAAGGAAACTTAAATTAAAAGCCTGCCTATATATAAAAAAAAAAAAGTAAACAAAAATGGAGTAATGGAGAGTTTCTCACCAAATATCTGTTTATAATGCACTATCATTTCAGTTTAGCACCATGGGAAATGGAAAGTATAAGCCAGGCCTCTTCAGCATTGAGGGCCTCAGGCCAGATCTGGTCTGCTGACTGTCAGTAAATGATGAAAACACTGTCAGTTACCAAAAATCATTCTCTGTCCTTTCACACCAAAACAGTGATAATGTGCTCTTTGATTGCCAGAAGGCAGTCCTGCTGATTGGAAAAGGCCTATGCAAACATAAAACTCCTGGATATGGCTCTCTCTCATGAGCAGAGCTGCAGCCATGTCTTGGCTCAGGTCATGTGGGTCAGAGGTGATGTTTGATAGGCTTTGAGGTGAACAGTATGAACTGCAGTCTGGAAAAGGAGGGGAAAATTTCATTTTCTTGCTTATTTATATTGCTGAGAGATGCATCTAAGTCATCCTCTCTTGAAGGAATGAAGAAAAGGAGCCAGTAGATCTAAGGTAGAGAACTGTTTTTTCAGTACATGTTTAACATTTCAGACAGGTATATTTGGGCTGAATCTTGGTTCTGAGACACAAAGGAGAGTGAGATATTAAGATCCAGTATCAAGATGTTGCCAACAATTATATAGGAACCATAAATACAGAAGTGCAATTTTTTCATTTATTTAAGTAAAACAGCTTCATAGGAACTGAAGTAAAATCTGATCTTCACTATATCACTATAAACCACTAATTTCGGTAGTTAGTACAGCTAAGAGTAGAAACTGATCTATGAAAGTCAGTTGTAAAACTGAAAATATAGAGCAGTATTAGGAGTTTGTTGAAGTGCAAAAGGATATGAACAGAGCGTGTGAGAGCCAAACCCTTTACCTGGAGATTCAAGTGTGGTTCTACTCATCACAAAATTTAGATACTGCAGTGACAAGGTCCTTACAAGAAATTAGACTCTACAAGTGCAAAGATAAACCGGGAAGCAATTTATCATGATCTTGTTCTTTGAAGTTTTCAGTTTGTTGAGCTCAACAATAAAAAATGACATCAGCAGCATAAAGTTTAAAGCAGAGAATTGATTTTTAAGCTCAGAGAGCCAAAGGCAAAGTTCTCAGTAACATAAAAATTAAGTTAAGCCACAGGGTTCTGAGTCTGAACACTACCATTGATCATTTCTGCTTGTAGTGCAATGTGTATCAGACAAATGTAGATCTTGGTAAATACCTTGTTTTAAATTCCTGTAGCACAAATACATTAACATCATTCATAGCTACCTAAAGCAGTAGCATCTGAGTAAAAGGTCTGAATGGGAATGAATTTTCTGCATCCCTATATGTCACTGTCACTGAAAA
>WEIS01053777.1:0-15995 GCA_013389965.1 Todus mexicanus
TTAGAGGTCTCTTCCAATCCAAGATGTTCTATGATTCCTCAAGCAGCAGAATGTCATTTGCCTTTGCAGTAGAATTTTTAAGAAATCTGATTATGGTCCTTCCACCTTTAGCTGGAGAAGGCAAAGTAGTGAGCAATATACCTGTCACCAGCTCCAGAGACGTTGACTATCTCATCCCTGCTGATGTGTATGGCCGGGTAGTGGGCAGCATAGAGGCTGGCAGCAGCAGTCTGCGGGAGGAGAGAAGGGAACTTAGTGGGAATTGCCCAAGCTGATAAGGCCTGGTGTGGCTGATGCCATCTAGACCTGCATGGGTGCCAAAAAAGGAAAAGAGGGGAAAAAAAACCCCAAACAATAATATTTTTTCACACTTTGAAAGAGATCAGTGATTTAAATGAAGCTTCCCGAAAATGCAGCTTGCACTCTTGAATATTCATGTGAGCACATTTAAAACTAGTTGACTATAAACACTGCTGCTAGAACCCAGCAGTGTACGGACAGACAACTTGACTGTCTTTCAGAGCTGTGTATTCCACCCCCCGAACAGATACGTTTGCCAGCAGTGATGCTATGTTTCCCAGGACTGCTGCCACGCCACCAGAAATAGCAACGGTGCTGTATGATCCCAGAAAAAAAGCAACTGAGAGCTCAGAGTTTGTTTTCCAAGCCCTTACCTGTTCGTAGGCTCCTGGATGAAGCGAGATCCTTCCTCTCAGGCTCTTGCCACACAGGAGGATGCCATGAGCACCAAGGGTCACCACCACGCAGCACAGGTGAGCCAGCAAAGGGCGAGCCAGGGCCATTGCCATCTGGACAACGTCCTCCAACCTGGATGGCAGCTCTTCAGACAGCAGAGAGGAAAAACTGATATAACTTTAAAGGTCCTCGACTGGTCTTTTTATGGGCTGGCAGCCTATTTATGAGCATCACTACTACTAATTAGCACTTCTGAAATGCGGTTGATACATTTTTCTTTAAATAATGGGAAACGTGGAATTCTCCAATGTTAGATTTCCACACCCTACCTCTATCCTATGTGAGGAAACCACCCCTCATGGAGCTAAACACGTGTCTGTAAAGATCAAAAAACTGTCCTGAAGCATGACTTCTTTGTCTTAATGCTGTTGAATTTCTACCTGTATGTGGTGGACTATTTCATTTCTGCAAAGGGTGGTACTGTTGGGACAGGTGCCCTCACAGCATCATGCTTCAGAGACATGTTTTATAAACCAGAGATAGTTCCTGTTTTGCTGATGAAGCAAAGCAAATGGGATCTCTGGGTTTGGACAAGGAGCCATCCCAGGCCCACTGTGCTCTCTGATAGATCATCAGTCTTGTCTGGGCCATATAACCCATGCAGAGNCAGGGCACGGGGCTATGTATTTTATGGGCAGTGGGAGAGAAATTTTCTCAAAAGATGCCTCAGCACTTATATTGAGAAGCAAACTATACTGCTGCTCAAACTCACAGAATCACAAACATTTGCACTTGCCTTGAGACTAAATGCAAAAAGAGAAGTTTTCCCTGGCTTTCTGGCAGTGCCCAAGGGCTATAACGCCTATAAAATGTCATTTAGCTGCAGAATGGGAAAAACTCAGAGAAAGCAGAAATGTTGCATCCATTGGAAACAGAGTGGCAGAGGACAGAGAGGAGTGCTGAGTAACACAGCAGGTCAGACAAGAGCTGGGTATCTCCAGCAAGCAGCAGTGGCGAGTGCTCAGGGTGTGCGGAGTGCCTTGGCACACATGCTGGCAGCAGCTGCAGGGCCAGGGCTGGGTGAATTCTTACCTGCGAGCTGGTGCTCTCTAGCTAGTTGGCAGACGTACTGAATAGTGGAAAGAGGCACATTTCCATCAATGCAGACTAGTGGGGCCTGGCACACATTCTCCTTGAACTGGGACACCTAGTGAAAATCCAGAACACAGAGTAGAGACAGCTTGAGTCATTGCACAGGGACAAAATGATTGCTAGTCAGACTTGGGATGTCGGATTTTCACTCATATTGCAGCTCTTAGATGCAGGCATGAGCCGAAAAGAGTGACTCCTTAAGGAAAATGGATTTTTTTGTTTGCCTCATCTCCTCCTCTTCTCTTTCCACTGCTCTCTGCTATCAAGAGCTGGACTCAACTGCCAGGGCCCCTCCAGCACAGAAAGGTCCTCACCAGGCCAGTTTTGTACCTGTGGGTCAGTCAGAGA
The DNA here is from genome assembly GCA_013389965.1 of Todus mexicanus. Lineage (NCBI taxonomy): Eukaryota > Metazoa > Chordata > Aves > Coraciiformes > Todidae > Todus > Todus mexicanus. The sequence continues at coordinate 2,197 of WEIS01053777.1, forward strand.
CCTACAGGGAAAGGGAATGACGCTATTTAATGCCACTGGAGGATTTCCTGTGCTATGCCTGTCTCGACTGTGCCTTTACTTGCATGTCCTTTGCGCACAATGACCAGTTGTTCATCAGAGTGTTTTGCTCCCAGGTCCTACTGAGACATAGGACATGGCATGGGGGGCAGTGGAACAGTAAAGTAAGGAGCTGCCATTCCCTCCTTTGGGAGGCTGCACGACCACTGCCTTAACACCAGGCCAGTGCTATAGGCACTCCTGCAGCATCCCCCCCCATGCCTCTGCTAATCCTGGTGGGAAGGAGGGCTGCCAGAATGCACTTTGCAGCAGAAGATTGGTTCAGAGTTTCCACTGGCCACAGCTGTTTCATAAAGCTCAGGAGAATTAATCTGTCAGGTAATGGTTTTCTGTGCCAAGGCTTGGGAGAGGCAGGGTGGGGATAGAAGTGGGAGCAATGACCATATTTTTCCCTAGGAAGTCTCCACCTCATGGGGATCCCACTGGTAAGTAAATTGCACTTAAATTCCATGTTGCTGTCAGTCATGAAGCACAGGCTTTTGTTCTGCTGACAAAAGAATGAGTAGGGAAGGAGGGTGCAATGAGAGGGCTTTCACGGAATCAGTCCTTAATCACTGCTTCCATTAGCCCTGCCGGTTTGAAGGTTTGGATGTGCTGAGCAGCAGTGCCTGTTGGTACAGCTCAGGATGTAGAAACAACAGAGATGGTGGTGAGGGAGTGGAAAGGAAAAATCATTTTAATCAGTGTTCTGTCCACTTTTTCTTGCTTTTCCCTGAAGGGAGAAATACCATTTCTGCAGGTGGACTGGGCTTGTTACTGGCTTTAGGATGCCGAAAATCGTAGATTAGCTGGGACTTCTTAACGAAGAGGATTCTGGTCTATTTATCATGGATGATAGTAGTGGTGATACTGTGTGGAGCGGAAACACGTAGAAGCTCCATCTGAGTCAGCAGCAACTGAGGGCTCTGGTAGCTTGCCATACTGCTATCTCAGTGGCCAATGTCTGGGGTTAACTTTAGGATCTCCGATGTTCCCTTTGCACTCCCACTCCCTCCTGGAACAGCTTCACCAGTTGCTTTTTGTCACACATTCACACTCCTTCTCATAAGAAAAAGCTTACAAATCAGATGGTGTGCATACATATTGCTCTGTTATCTGGTGGTGGATATCCATGTCTCCCAAGCCGGTGCTCAGCTCCCCAGCACTCGTGATCACAGCACAGTAGGTGGCTGTGCTCTTCCCCTCCAGCTGAAGGACGGCACTCATGTCCTAAAACAGGGATGACAGTTACAGATGGAGAGCGTTTCCCTTCCCTGCTACATTCAGCTCATTCTTTCTCCATGCACACCTGATCGGTAGCCCAGCTTGCTATTGCCTCCTCAACCTCCCTTCTCCCTTGAGATAAGCAACACTTCAGAGGTATTTCGGTCTAGACAGTGCTGCCAGATGGCTATTTTTTAATATTTGCCATGCAACAAATAGCACAAGTTAAAGAAATCATGTAGCAAATGAGAGTGACAGGTCTCTGTCGTGCAGTTCCTTGAGTTGCACCTCTGTCATAATGGAAGAAATGATCTGCAGCGCTGCCTACTCCAGCCATCCATTCCCATAGCTTGTGTGACATTTCAGTGGCCTAACAACACGCTGGCATGTCTTGGTGGCTATGTCAGCCACCTTACTGACTGTGCAGCCTTAATTTGAGGGCAGCCTTGGAGCCATCTTTTTATCAGTGTCACAGATATAACTGAGATGTCCTTCCTCTGGGGGTTTTGTGAATGACCTGCTTAGAGAACTCAGGGCATTTCTTGGAATACATGTGGATACAGAAAGGCGTCTACCCCAGCAGTTCACAAGGAAGGTCGAGGTTTTAAGGAAAAGGTCCTCTCCAACACTGGAGATAATGTGTTTTGTTACAGGCAAAGATTGCTTGGCAGCTGGCCAGCAAGTCCATCTTGCCTTGGAAGACTGCTCACTTTTGACGGCACAAAGTGTGCTGTGCTAGATAGAGGAGGGATTATAAACCTGCTGCTATAAAACCTTTATAAACCAAAAGAAGAGATCATGTTCTCATTGCTTCATTTACTGAGTTGCTCAGATAGTCAGAATAAAGGCCCCATGTGCTCTGTTTGTATACCAGGGCCCTGAGGGCACTAATAGGCCTTAATAGACCTGACCAGCCTCACCTGGGGACTCCATGGCTTTTCTTCAGCTCTGCCTCTTCATTATGGAGGTTAGGGCTGCCCTCCGGACTTTCTCTGCTTCCCTTTTGGGGTGGTAATGCTCTACTTTGCTGCTGTAGTGAATTCCTGCTGCTCCTGGCTTCCTGACCTCAGTGGATGAGCTGCTGCTTAAGTCAGGTATTTCTCTGGTGCATAGTTAGGGGTGTATGCAGCTATGTGGAGGATCCTAGTCCTGTGAACTTGGGAGATGCCCAGCCTGGGCTCCCACTTCCAGGTTTTCCCTGTATTACACTTTATGTAAACCAGGCTGATTTTGGCATTGCCTTGTTTAGCTTCAGGGTCAGGGTTTACGTATTTCTGGCTGTGCTTAGGCATTACTAGAATTTTTTGTGGTTCTTCCCGCCTTGCCTCTCTTTCTCTTTCAAGCACCGCTCCCTGGAGCTGAATTCAGACCCCATGTTTCAGACTCCAAATGGTACATATATCTAGCCTTTGTTTGAGGGGGTGGCTTCTGGGTTCTAATTGTCTATAACTAAAGACACATTGAATTATTCTGTCCTTAGGCTGATGGAAGGTGGGTCTTATGTCTGCCAGGATTGAGAAGACTTTTTCCCTCTGTGTAACATCATCACTGCCATGCCTCCGAGGTGCCACTACCGTGCAACATACCATGTGGTGACAGTAGTGCAGGACGGACTCTGAATGTTCATCCTTCCCCACAGCTGATAAAAAGAGAGGAGTCTGCCCAAGACGGCTTAAGCAGTCTAAAAAGCAAATGGAAACAAAAAATATTATTAAATCCATCAGAGTACTGTGAACAGAGTAACAGTTTATGCAGGATGAGTGTTTGTAGGAAACCCTTCCCCTAGAAAGCTTTTAAGCCCATCAGTCCTTGTCTAAAAGGATTTTCAAGTTGAAACTTAGCCACAGCTGCTGCAAATGACTGGCTGAGGTTGAATTGGGTGATCTACATCCTCCTGCTGCAGCAGCACTCTGAATTATCTGGATTTTTTGAAATATCTGGGAGTGGAGGAAAAAAGAAGAAGAGGGAAGAAACTTCTGCACTTCTCTGCCATCATCTCCTTTACCATCACAGGTACGTGGGCTTTCCCACATTGCATTTGTGCACAGTGTTTCCTGCTGCTGGCCTTCCCACACTGCTGTTCCCACCACGCTATCTTACTGAAACCACTGAATTGGAATGGATTCACAGGAAACTTTTCCTCCTCTCACTTCAAATTACCACAAACTATAACTCAGTGGGTGGCACAGGTGGCATTCCTCCCCCCCCATTTAAGTTTTCCCATTTGTGATCTGAAGTGCTAGTAGATTTGTGTTAGGAAGATTTGGGAAATGTCAAAAAGATTGAATAATCTCCAATCTTTTAGTAACCTGCCCCCAGTGTTCAGTGCCCAAACACAAGTCTGCTGTTACTTGTGGTGGAGCACTTGGTACCATGTGGTCCCGTCCTGCTGCCAACAGCTGTAGCCCTTTCTCTTCTACAGTAATTCCTGAGCTCAGTTCCTCTTGTCTGTGGTGCATTGATGATCATTTTTGAACAAGCTTCTTCCTTTCAAATTCTTGTTCAAAACATACTCCTATTGCAACTATAACCCAGCATTAATGCAACGCTGAGGGCCAAGCTACTCAGTAGTCGCTGGAGATCACTGATGCTTATTTAACTTTGATTTGGGGTCACTAAGCTGTATGCCGGTTAACTTCGTATTTGTGGACCTTTCTTTTCCTGATCCCAACTCCCTCCCCTCTTATTTCTTGGAATGGCCTCTGCCTTTTCCAGGCAGTCTGCCCACTGGTATATTGCCTAACATGTTTCAGATTCAAGAGCTCCTGCTGTTGAAGGAATACCCAAGGACAAATCACAGCTGGCACGCACCCACAGGCAAACCCAAGCACTAGGCACCTGCCAAGTTTCTTCCAACGCCGCCAAAGGTTCGTCTCACTCTTCCAGCATTTGTTTGCCCACCACCCTGGAAGAATAAATTGTTAATTGGCAAAACTGGGAGGGCTGCTTGGCGTAGTTGCTGTGTCTCCATTAACATATGAAGTGAAGTTGATGTTGCTGAAATGTAGGTCAACAATTAGAGGGAGCAGAAGGCACCTAGCTACCAGATTGAGGGCAATACAAACTTCTGCAGCCATCTGCAAGTTTCAAATTGATGATAAAGGCCTGCTTCCTATGAGGGGAGATCTGCTTGATCTCCCCATGGATTGTTATTTAGGTCTTATTTGCTAAGACCTCGTAGAACAACACTAACACGTGTTTCAGTCAGTATGAGCAGCCCTCTGAATTTAGCTGCTCACAACAATGCTGGGACTCCAGAGCTGCTGACCTTGATCTGATGGGCTCTGAAGCTACCTTCCAGGCCACTTAGCTGTCCCTTTAAATAGATATTTTGATGTGGGGTTTTTTGTTTGTTTGAGGGTTTCTTGTTGGTTTCTTTGGGTTCTTTAATATGATTTATTTATTTTCCTCTTCGAAGGCAAAATGAGATTTTGTTACCTGTTTTTGTTACCTTTGTCTGTTACTTTGCCTCTGTACTTTACTCATGGGAGGATTTTTTTCCACTGTCTGAATACTTTTTCCCTCAATATTTTCTCCTCAAACATCTCCCTCAACAAAACCACCCATCTTCTCACCCTGTGTGGTTATCAGCTTTTCTTTTTCTCTTGCCTCTGCCTTCCACTCCTCTGTCCATCTGTCAGTCTGTCACAAACAGCCAAATTATCAGAACACAGCAATCCCTCGCCCATTTTCTTCTCCTAATTATTCTGCCAGAAGAGTTATATCAGTAAGTGCTCAGGTCAATTTGAGCTTCATCTGACTATCAAATGGTTTCAACGCTCTTGTTTCATAAAATCCTGAAACGTGCTTTCCATTTTTAAAGACAGTTTGCCACTGGCAGTCATAATGATCCTCTCACTTCTGGATAATTTGGCGCTTTCAAGAGTATGTTGAGCATTTGGGTGGCGAGTGCTGAAGCAGATGCATGCCCATACTCAGCAGCTCCTGGCCCGTGAAGCCCAGGTGCACCAGAATACCCCTGCACGCACATTTTCTTGCTTGTAAACAGCACTATCTATCCCAAGCAAGTAAACATATTGCCACTTCACTAAAGTATTCTGCCTCCAAACTCTCATTGTTCTTGGGTGTTCTCAAAAGTTACACTGAAGATTCCCAAGGACCCTCCACCTGCTTCTGTGAAGCTGTACGTCTGTCCCTTGCGCACAGTGCTTTCTTCTGCATCCAGCCTTATGACTGTGAAGGGCTGCTCTCCAATCTAAATATGCTCTTTTATTACTCTCTTCTGGTCTCCAGGCAGGTTTTGTTTGCCCCGACTCTCCCCAGTTCTGTAGTCTGTAAGACTTGGTGCTAATTCTTGATGCCTTTGCTTTTCTGTCTGGCAGTCCTCCAAGCCCTGAACTGCTCAGACCACCTGAGCAGAATTGCCTGTATATAAGCAACCTATCACCTGTGTCCATCTTTCCACTACTTGTCATTCCTTGTTAACCCAAACGCCTGTTACTTTAGCTCATGCTCCCTGGGAATTGCCACTAGTACTGCCAGGAATGAGGATATTTCTATCGTCAACTGTCTCCTGTTGAGTATTGCAGATTTTGAAAGTATTGAGCTTGGCTATTTTAACTCTGAAGCTCACTATGGATAATAGAAGCAATGAAGGGGGAAAAACAAACAAAAAAACAAAACAAACCCACTCCAAAATAAAAAGCAAGGATACTTGTTTAGGCAAGTCAAACAACACCATTTTGGACACTGGCCCCTATTTTAATGTTAGAAGAGGATACTAACTGCTGTCAGTAATGAGAACAGTCTCTCTTTTATGCTGTTCCTCTATCTGTTTTTCAAAACTGATGCCTGCAAGAATGTTGAAAATACTCATGAGCTCCTTCTGTTGTATGGCATGCTGATCTTCTCTTTAGTCCCCTGCATATCCCAAAGGCAGAGTTTCAGGGTTTTTTGAATGCCAAGCCTTGCCCCAGCAGCAAATGTGCCAGCCTTCCACTCAGGGCCCCCAGCTCTAGGTGACTTCTGGTGTACAACCACACAGGGCCTAGAAGGAATGAAGATGTTAAATCTCTCTTTAAAGGAGCAGGTGGGTGCAGTGCGAGAGGAAACCAGCAGCCTGCTTTTGAAGAAAAAGAAATTGCTGGCTTTCATTTCACCTTGTCAGCTCAGACAGTAACTCCACATCTGAGCGGTACTCAGGTGACTGCCCACCCTTGGATGCAGCTTAGCTCCCTATCCAGATAGCTGAGCGTGGTGTATGTATGTTATCAGACTACAGCTGAAGCTGTTGAATTTTTGGGTTTGCAAGCCTTCATAGCTAATGCCACAGCACATATCACCCTTCACGATTATGACTTTTTGGCCTCTGCATCATTGAATAGCCAGCTTCCTTAAGGATAGCTTCCCTAGCACATCTTTTCCTATCTGAGAGGCCTTCGCAGACTGCCCCATCTGACAGCAGGAGTTTCCTGCTTCATCAATCAGCAAAGAGTAATCTGAGACATGAAACAACTCTTCAGCAAGCTTCCCCACCTCAATCTACAGTACTTCATATAGCTCAGCACAAATTGTATATGTATGAAAATGGCTGTCATTTGCATGGGGAAGTTCCAGGTCTGTTCCACTTTAGCTTCTTGGTTGTTTCTGGGTCAAAACAAGTTGAGAGAAAGCAAGGGGTGTCTGGTAACATTTAAAATGTTCTATTTTTAAAAAAGAAAACTTTGTGTGTGGCTCAAATCCTTTACGACTGAGAGAGCTGGCTCTCTTCTTTACGTGTAACTGTGTCAGCACTACTTTCCTCAAAGATTTCTTACCACTGTGGGTATTCAGCATGGAGACTCTTGGTCCTATTCATGCTGCTTTCCATAGCTAGGACAGTCCCAGGCAGCCAGAGATGGCTCTTACCTGGGAATTTCCTCCCTATAGGGTCTATCCTTGAATTAATTTGCCATAGCACTGTGAGGGTCTCTACCCATTGCTTCTAGCTCTTTGCATGCGTGCTTTAAGAGCGTTGTGGGCAGCTCTTCTGCTATAAGAATTCTTCGGGCTTACAGCATCAGAGAATAGCCCCAAGGCACCTTAACTGACTGTAGAGGCCAGAGAGATATGTGAAGGTTGTAAGGATGATACATTGCTCTGTCCCTGTCTTGTGCGGTAGGGATAGTGACTTCCAGCATGGGAACAGAGTAGGTCAGTATGCATCACTTCATTGCCCACCTAGACAACACACCAGCACTACACGTCCCAGGTTTGCGCATGTGTGTGCATACAGACATGTGGATATCATACCACCTTCCCTCTCATCCCCCCCTTTAGCTTGACACTCTTGTAAGAGTAGCTGGAAGTGGCAGTGGTGCTAAGAACACTGCTATTGATACAGTACCAGGATGACAGGGTTCTGTGCCTTGGCTATAAAGTCAACGTTGATACCTCCAATCACCACCTTTAAGAGAGAAGAAAGAGGTGTAAAAAGTAGTTGAAAGGCCTTGAGGAAAAAGTTTCCAAGTCTTTTTTTTTTCTTTTCCTAGTTGCTTTTCTCACCCTCTTGAAAGCTATCTCGTTTACAGTGTGAAGGCCTGTGCTTATTTTGGACAGTTAGACAGAGGTCTGTACAATCTCGATTAGAAAGAATTGAAATGTGTTGCTTTCTGAATTATACCTGCTCATAGACAACACCAGCATGGCAGGTGGGATGTTTTTGTGTACATATATATGGATGCTGGTGGTTTCTCTGTGTGGTGGTAGACTAACAGAAGTTGCACAGGTCTGGTCATCTCAGTGCCCTTGAAGCCAACTCACCTGGGGCAATTTCTGACATACCAAACCTCAGAAACACTCAAGGACTGCTGGTAATAAAGCAAAGAAAATGGGGAAAAGTGGACAGAAAAATGCAGTCATTTCTTGCAAGCTCCCAGGAGAAATTGCCATACCCAGTGATGCTTTACGGATGACTGTCTTATTGTCCTATAAAACTAGAAAAAGCAGTCTAGCTCCACAAACAGGAAGCCTCCAGAAACTTTGGAGTCATACAGTTGTTTTTTCTCACTTCATCAGAAGCTGGGTTATTGCCTCTAGAGTAACTGTCCTCTTTTATGTCGATAAATACTATGCAAATGGGGGTTAGAAAATTTTTCAGCTCTATAAAGGTTACCCAAAAGAGATCTCTCGTAAATTATGTGTCACACACAAAATCCCAGATAGCGAATAGAGTATTAGGGTTATAATGGATTGTGTTTGCGATATGTTGTACGCCTTACAATCTTGGCAATTGTGAGCAGGAGGACAACAAAAAGAGATGTTTATAAAACGTGTGTATGGTTCAGCAGCTCAAAATATCTCCCTCCACCCTCTTCCAGTACTACTGTTGTAGTCACAAGTTCCCTGGCACTGAGAGCAGCACTGTTGAAGTTGTACATAAGGGCACAGTTAAAGGTGAAAAGGTGATTAAAGTTTTAATGGATTTGACGGTCTAAGACTTAATGGGATCAGGCCACTGTCAATGTTTATTCCTTGTAAATGTGGATGGGGGAGGAGGAGAGGATATTTATCTGAGAAGGATAAAAAGTACTAAAGAGAGAATGTCTGCCAGCGTGAAGCAGAAAGACTGGTCTCTGGCTGAGTCACTTTTGGGAATAGGTATAAATTTATCCTGTGCTGTCAGCAGAGAGGCATTATGTGGAGGGCAGCAAGGGACTCACTGGCTGAGGTGAGGTTGTGTTCTCTTGTCGAGGCAGGTTCCCCTTCCTTCTGGCTTTCCGTAGTTTGCTCAAGGCCACTGCAATGCAGCTGCCCACTCTGGCGTTGTTCTGGATCAGAGCAAGGTCTGTTTGGCATTTCTTTGAGGAAAAGAAAAAAAAAATACCAGCAAGATCAAGCTATCAGATGCCTATGCAGGAACTGCCTAGAGAGAGAAAGTAGAAAATACATTCTCTGTGACTTGATAGATTTGATTCCCCTGTACCATAATCCTTTGGGGGCACATACACTGGGCTACAGCAATGCGTGAACACCCTGAATTCTTAAATTTTTTTCACCTTCTCTCCGCCGTGTCCACAGAGAGGAAACCTGTCATCTTCATTTGACAGATAGGGAAAAGAAACAAAGACTTCACAGAGAAAAGAGAAGGTGAGGTGCTTAAACTAGACCCAGGAGCCTAAAAACTTTGGCCAGCTTTTCCAGAAAGAGATGCCTACTGAGATTTTTGCCAAGTCTCTCTACGCAATTTTTTTAGCAATTTCATTGGGAGCACAGTACCAGAGGCTTTGAAAGCCCAACTTTGTGGATGCATACAGCTCTAATACGCAAAAATGCCTTTACCAATCTGTCCTGACTAACCACATCTCCTAGAGGGCTGGCAGCAGAGCCTGGATGTGAACCCAGCTCTCCCAGATCCCACGCTGGCATCCCAGCCAATCGTTCCACTTTTCTCTTGCCTGTGCAAGAGGATTTCTGCTCCCAAAGGGATGTTTCCTTCCAAGTTTCTTTTACTCTGCACCCACATGAAGAGTTTGATAAAGCAGCGTGGTATCATGTGCAGTACAGTGCTCTGGGAAGCCCAAGGTACCTTCCAGTGTGAAACTGTGCCACAGATAACAGTGTCTTGAGACTCCATCATGGAGCAGGGAAGCTTGGAGATCAAATGTGAGTGATCTCTTTGGGCTTTGGGCCACCTGCTGTCTGTGCTGGCATCCAATTTTTAATGCAAAAGTGGATTAGGACAGTAAAGGTGTTCCTGAAAAAGTAGGATGCAGCCATTAAGCTCTTGTGTTTGGAGATACTGAAGTGTTTGCCCCTTGCTAGACTCTCAATAAAGTGACAGCATTTTCCACCAAGCATTATCAGAAGACATATGAATTACACTGGAGTATTTTTTTTCTCCACTCAGTAAAAGGATACTAGAGTCCAGTGATTTCCCACCAGTTAATTCATTGAGCTTCTGTAACATAAAAGGGGTCAGTTCTTTGCCCATGATCCCTTTGGACCTGTAAATGAAAAGAAAATGCTTGCAGATGAGGAGGACTGAGCTGGAGCAGCATCAGAGCAGCACTGCTGCCGGCAGATAATTTATCTCCACAACCACATACCATAAAAGGTCCTGTAAACAAGCTTCAGGTTAGATAAAACTATAGTTGAAAGCATGTTGTGGGTTCACCCATTCCCAAGATAAGCTGTCCTACAACCCCTGCAGCAGTGTCCCTGAAGCCATTTACTTCCCCAAGATCACCATGTGAGTAAAAGGTAGGGCTTAGGTTGCTTCTCACCTGGCTTCACCGAGAGCTTGCTGGATGGCTTCTTCAATGACCTGGCCTGAGGCAGCTTTCTCCGGGGGACAGGGCACTGCTATCAGCACCCCGCTGCTCAGGCCTAGCCCCAGAGCACTGGCTGGGAGAGGACAGGCAGATCGTTAGCGGTTCTCCTTGGATAAATCAAATGCTGAAGGAAAAGGACAGAGGAGAATGGGCGTGGGGTGAAGGAACCCACAGAGCTAGAGCTCCTGTTCTTAGCTGATCCAAGGACAGGTTCTTTTCCAGCTATCAATCATTTTACATGTGCCTATTTCTTTTGAATTTGTATGCACAACAGAACGGGCAAAGAATTTTTTATTTTTTTTTTTAAAGAAAGCCGATTCCACTTCTGAAGGCTCAGAAGCTGGTTTTGTAAACATATTAACATATGTGTTCCCTCCACTGGTGTGAACAAAATGTGTACAAGCATGCCAAGGTGGCTGCAGATAGCTGAAAAACTTGCTGTAAAGACTGAATTTCCCCGCTCCATCATTTTTGAAGGCACTGATGCAAGAATGGAGGAGGTGGGATGGCTTTTTTTTTTTCGGGACAAACTCTTTTGCATAGTTAAGTGTCTCATCCAAGTTGATTTTTGTGTCCCTCTTTTCAAGGGCCCTACATGAGCCTTTTTCTTCTGAAACATACCAATAAGTTCAGCTGCCTCCTCTTCATCCTGGACGTGATATGGTGCCTGGAAGCCACTCTGGCATGAGAAGAAGGCTGGGAACTCCCTGGACTCCCCAAAGGCAGCCACACAGACTCCCTGAGTCTCCTGCAGCAGTGAGACAAGCAGGTAACCAATAGAGGGAAAGGGGACCCACCAAAGGAATGGAGCTTTTTCCTTCTACCCAGCTAGAAATAGCCTTTTGTTAGCACAGGGTGTGGTTATTTTTACACAACCCATTCTATGCTGTTTTATTACCAGTATTTTTCAAAGCATAGAGCCAGACATGGTAACTGGTTAGACAGAATCTGTCTTATTGAGACACAGGAGATATGCACGTCATTTGCTTGTGCTCGGAGATGATCAAAAGCCATACAACTGTTGTTAGCACAATACTGAGTCCATAGTAGCAACCTGTGATCTGAAGGTAAGTCATGAGCTGACAGAAATATAAATGAGTTCTGTTCGCAGTTGAGAAGCATTGACATTGGCTGTCACCTGAAGTGTTGGCCCTGGTGGTTGCCAACATACCAAACCTTAAAAAGTGACTCTACTGAAATCAGCCTGATTCTCATTTTAATTCTGATTTTATTTTAGTGTTTTATGGATCTAGCTTGCCTGATCCATCAGTTCTGGGGCCTTCTCCCAGAAATGCAAGTCTAAGGCCAGAGAAATGGGGCATGGCTTGCGCTGCCTTTGGCCTCAGTTGGAATAGCTGCTGGAACAGCCCCTTGGGCATAGACAGATTTATGTTAGGGAGCAGCCCAGTGCTTGTATACAGGACTGCAGAACTATAAATATGTCTTCATGTCCTCTCAATAGTCATTTTTAAAAATCTTGGGCTTAATACCTGCTCCAACACCATTGGGCATTCTGTACAGAGAGTACAACATTGCCTGCTTTCAGCCTTAGTGGTCCATGCTACCTACCAGATATTCCAATGTCCTGCCAATATCAAGGATAGACTTGACTCCTGCAGATACAACAGCAACCGGAGTTCGTCCTAGCTCCGTCAAGTCAGCACTCACATCCAGAGCTGTCAAAGGACAAGCAGCCACTGTGTGGGTGATTGTGTTGTAGTCCAAGCTGATGTGCTCTGCCCTCTTAAAAAGCCGTATCTGCCTGGGATGCTACTGCCTGATTTTGTAACCACTTAGATACACAAAAAATATTATAGATTTAGATCATGTCTTTTGGTGTTGAGATTGAAAGATATTAACAAAAAGAAGTCACATGGCTTAGGGCAGAGGTGCAGCTTTGCACTATATCTCTCAGCTCTTTGATCACATCGATAAAGAGCGTGCAAAAATTTGATAGAAAAGAAAGAAGAAGGTGTTATAAAGCAAGGACAAAGTTCAAGGAGATAGAATATAATTTAAGTAGATTTTGATTTTGTTATTGACATCACTGGCAAAAAAAGCACCACAGGAGCTTTGCTGACCTCAGGAAACTCCCTGGTCTGGGAATTTATATCGCATCTGAAAGGGATGGCATCCAGCAGGGCAGTGTGCTTGTGCTGTGCTAGGAATATATATATATAGCTAAGAAGAGAGGATGTACTTAAAGGTCAAAAACTACACTGCCAGGGTTGGACTGTTTTCTAGACTGGAGCATGCACCTCTAACACGGATCAGGGCCTAAGTCTCTTGTGGCCAGACTCTCCTTCTCAGCTGAGAAAGAGTTGATAACAACATTGTGCTTGGCAGCCAGTATCAGGTTATCCAGCCATTACAAAGTAGGAGAGATACAGTCAGCTCCTGTTGCACCAGCAAACAATATCCATATAACCCCATACAAGAGAAGGATAAAGAGAAACTCCCACCCACTTAACAACTGGCCAGTGCTCAGGAGGAATATTCTGAGGCTTCTGGATACGAGGTATTGGGGAGAAAACAACTGTAGTATGGTTAGGAAGAATAACTTTACTCTTCTTAGCAGTTACTGCAGGATGGACTGGGAGAAAGGAAAAAGATGGAATTATATGAAACGGAAGCAACATAGAGAAAAGTGGAATGTATTGATTTTCTTACTGTTCTCTCCTCCCCGATGGACACCTCCTATGCCACCAGTCACAAACACAGGGATTCCTGCTTTGTGGGCAGCAATCATTGTTCCAGACACAGTAGTACCACCGGACAAGCCCTGTCAGGGGATAACCAGTTGCAGTCAGCACCCAGGGTGGCCTGGAGAATACCACTTGCTGGCAGCTATGGTTGTGGTCTGTCACATAGCAATGCCAAAATAGCCTGCTGTCACCATCTGACAAGTTAAAATCTGATACAAACGTTCTATCAGGCTAAACTGCAGAGGAATCACTGTCCCTGCTATATAAACCGCTCTTGCCCTGATGATAGCAAAGGCCTTCATTCTGCAGGGTTTTCCAACCAGAAGGCTTCACAGGCAGTTAGCATCCTCTTCAGCACTCCATGCATTACTCAGGGTGGCCTGCGTGTCACATAGTTTACGTGTAACATGATGATGCCTTAGCATGCCAGTAAGAATATTCTTAGCCAAGTGCTCACGGCTTGCCAGCCAATCCAGATTGAATTTTCAGGAGCCCTATTTAATGGCTGCTATTCCCTTTACTCTGTTGTATTTTGGTTTTT